>WEIS01082463.1:3290-24662 GCA_013389965.1 Todus mexicanus
TCCTAAGGTCACCATCAAAGATTCCGACTATGATCATATAGTCCTCTAGATGCACTCAAGCTGGATGCAGGACAGCAGCAGTTGGTCAACCAACCTTTTGCCTATACCACACCTTACATTCCCTTCAAATCTACAACCCTGAGTAGTTGCCCTCTCCCCCCGCCTCAGTCAAAATGTCCCTATTTAGCATGGAGGAATTTTAATTTAGTGTAAGACTTCATAATAAATTAGTAGGGATTTTGGACTGAATGAATGGAGAGCAATTACTTGAGCAGATCTGCTGTCAAGATCTGAGGAGTTGGTAGCTTGTAGTTGATGGTGGTGATGAAAAATGGAACCAGTAACTTTGTCNAGAACAGCTATCTCTATCATGAGAAACCAACAGCCTCCAGGACAAACAAAACAAGTGAGGAGCATTCAAAGGGCCATGTCTTTACCAACTCCACTGTATACACTGCTGTGTATACACTCTGTGTTTGATATTACGCAGCTGCATAACCAGGATAATGGGTAAGCTTAGGTTTTGGTTAGCTAAGTAACCTTGGTCCAGATGACAGGACAAGTTAATTATCTAAGCATTAACCTAGTTTTTCAGGTGAATTTCAGCTCTTGCTGACCTTTCAACTTCTGGTGTGATTTCCATTACTCTTAGATGGCTTAAAGCTAGCTCAGCAGGTACATCCACATTAGTGGCCNCTGACCTGCACAACTTACTACCACAAGGCAGCATTGTCTCACAAAAGCAGTTCCAGCAGCTTTTGTGGTGCACTCGTGGGAGTGTGGTCCACTGTCCATTCTAAGTAAAATTCAGAAAGTTAAAGAAATAGCATGAAGGGAAAATGCAATGTTAGATTTTCCCACTCCTTTTTCAATATCCCAGGCAGACCACGCGGAATATCACAGTATATGTCTTCGCATAGAAGTAGAAGCTCAGAGTCTCATTTGAAAGGGCCTGCAAAGCTTCTTCTCCACACACGACCAACAAATTGTGGACGACGGAATGTGTCCCAGGCCTTCATAGTCAGCTGGAAACCTCTGTTAGAACATCATTAGCTACATTTATAATGTATCACAAGAAGGAAGAAAGAAAGAGAGATCGAGATCTTAAGTCCTGGCATTTGTTAAATAAAACTCATCTTCAATGATCAAAGCTGTTATTAGTGAGCATTGGTGAGCACAGATATCTTTTTAATGGTTTTGATTTTCACATTAACCTTTTATTAGTGAGTGAAATCTTTCTAAACTATAGAAAGATATATTTTCACAGCTTGCTGTGTCAGAGGAAGTCATAAAAAGGAGTCCTTTTCTAAGTGCTAATTTTTCTGAAAATTTAATTTCTTGAGACATGCCCATTGTGCCGTTGTTGAATCTGCCATCACACAATCCAGGGTCACTTCCCCAAAGCCATCAGTTTATGCAAGGTTTCACTTGGATTCCCATAGACAGCTGCTGCAAAGGATTCTTGCTTGAATTCTCCAGGCTTATGTGTTGTTTGGTTGCTCTTTTAGTACAGCCTTGACCTCCAAGGTCTTCAGATAGGAACAGTGCACATCACAGTTGGGATATGTTTTCCTTAAGGGTATTGTATTGTGGCCCTTTCATATGAGTGGATTGAACTTGATTTAGGGGGAGCAGGAGTACAACGAAGGGATGTTTCGGTTTCCTAAGGGAAAATGAAGTGAGCTGTATAATCAGAACTGTTTGTTTTAACTCTTGCTGCAGTCTCTGTCTTTCTCTAAAGAAAGTCCTTTGTCTGCTGGCAGTGACTGCAGAGTGGTTTATAGCTTCCCATGCTTTAGCTTTCCATCGTAAGAGAAGTGGTACATATAGGCAGTGCTGTAGGCAAAAAGCCTTTTATATTTTAGTGGGAAGTGTTTTCTCCTTTAAAAATGTCAAGCTTAATACTGTGATGCAAAGGAGCAGGGCCTCCATTAACCCTCCCCAACAAAGAATGATCCCAAGATCCTACTAGTTCTTTATTAGAGCAGTGGGATTTCCCCATAAGGCATCATTTGTTATATTACTTCCACCTTGTAAATTACATTTTCTTTTTTCTTTTTTTTTNTTTATGGATTTCAGATTTATAATGCTCGACCAAAATATCTCCCTTTTTTTTTTCTCTCTCTCTCTTTTTTTTTAATTATACTCTGAGGGGGAGAGGGGAGGGAAAGGGCAAGGTACACCTCTGAGTTAGGGTTTAGGGGGTTGAGGGGAAAAGGAGCATAAGGAAATCCTTTCCATCCAAATGTAGGGAATAGAGCAGGCTCAGTGAGAAAAGAAGTGTCCTGCGGGGATAAAGACAATAAAAGAATTTTAGGAGAGGCTTCAACTGCATCAGGATTGTTTGTATCAGCCAGGTTAAGTGCTTTTAGGAACCTAGTGTTTGCACATTTATCTAGTTGATCCTTTCTTATATTCCTTGGGAGGGATCCTATCACCCATTGCATTCTGGAATAGAATCAGAAAACCAGGGATGCTTTCTGCTAAAGTGGTTTGATCCACCTCAGAACTGCTTTGCTGTCAGTGGTGAAATCTGTGCAATGTTGAATCTGTCATTTCCTCTCCCCTCTCATAAAAACTCACTGAGGTCTTTGAGCTGGTCAAGGACTACTGAGAGTGGGGCACTGGTTATCAAGCCAAAATGAAGTAATGAAAGCCTTAAGAATGCACACGTAGCATCTGTAAGCCTGAACACATTTCTTAATAGCTTCTTTAGCCAGGATTGGAGTCCCTTCATCCTCCCTTTTGCAGGCAGAAATGAAGTCAACAGGGCTAAAATCTGGTCAGTATTTTAGCAACATCTATGTTCATAAGATGTTTACTTGAATAAATCCGTTTGCTTCCTTATGCCCTTCCTGGGTACTATTAACATAGCTGTGATACTGTGATGTGATGTCATCAATTACACAATGACTTAAATATTTATCTGGTAATTTTCAATTGATCCCACAATTTCAGCATCCAGGTTCCTTACAAAGTATAAATAATCTTGGAGACCTACACAAATACTCAGATTGAAGTTTTTACTATTTGTGTCACTGGCTTCAAAGGAACTATGCTGATTTGCATCAGTTGACACCCTGGCCGAAAGCCTTAGGCTCCAGAGGGTTCACAATGGAGAGGGACATGTAGCCCAGAGGCAGAGGGTAACCATCTCTGCAGAGGCAGGTTTTGGTTTTAATGTATTGGGAAGGTTTTTCAGATCTTTTAACCACTTTTAATAATCATAGTTTTGAAATTGTGACATTTAACAGTTGCAACTTCTCCTTATTTATTTCTTCATTGTCATTAAAATAACAAATACTGGATCTTTAAACCCCTGCTATGGCAGGTAAATTGTAATTAATCATGAGCCCTTCATCAATAACTAATTATTCAATTACATTAAAGATAATCTCGTTTACAGTGAATATCAATCATTAAATGAACTATTGTTTATTTCTAATTCCAAACATCCACACTATTAATTCTGTAATTGCAAGTGTCATAAAATGGCCAGAGCATAATAAAACATACATGCCCTATAACCTCCATATTAAATCAGAATGTCATACTGACAGATACTGTAGCATTGCAGATAAGTCACCCTCTTTTGCAGCCACCTTTTTCCAATTGAAACAACTGGGTCTGAAATGAGAAATAAATACTATCTGTGTCATAGTTAAGCCTGTTTGGAAAGGTCTAAGGAAACAAACTAATAGTTAGCAGACTGATAATTACAGATATTTAAAAATAGATATGTGGCTATTTATGCTGTCTGGAGTATTAATAACTTTATTTATAACTAGAATAAAGCTCAACTGGGAGAGCAGACCCCTATATGACATTTCCTTGTTCCATGTGGGAGCAGAGGTAGCTCTGATATTTTTAACTAGTGGAGATTTCACCAGACAATTTTGTAGCAGATGTGTCTGTACACGTGTACAAATTAAGCAATGGAGATTGTAGAGAGCAGTATTGTGCAAAACAAAACCGGTACAGGTTATTCATTATCCAAACAGTTCAAACAAGATGAGAATAGGAAAATATAATATACTGACAAACAGGGGAAAAAAGAAAGTCTATTGCCTTGTAAAGGACTTTGTATCATTCTGACATGTGCCATGATCAGACTCATCCCATGTGCCATATGCTTGGCCTTACAAACTTGGAAATGGTCAGGGAAAACCTGACCACAGCCCCAGCTGTGGGCTGCTGTGCAGGTCCTGTGTCCTTCTTGCTCTGACATGTTGTGGTACCAGGCTGGATGCTACCAGAGGCACCATCCCCACTCAGAGCAAGGGTGAAAATGCAGCTTACAAAGGTTTTACTGACGGTCGTAAAGCTTTGGTGGGACTGGACCTACTTTCTCTGTGGTAAGAGCCACTCCAGACTGGGAGTAAGAAAAAGAATGTATTAATGCAGGATTATTGGCATTTAATAATCTGGGGGCTCAGAGTGTTCTTTGGGTGAGGTGGACTTACAGGTCAAGTAGTGGTTGCCTGGGCCTGAGCCTCCAGAGCTCCATGCCAGCTGCTTGGTGTCCACAGTACCAGCCCCAGCAGCAGTGATCTTTTAATTCCTTTGTGAAATGGGAGTAGACATAGCCATCAATGCCCAGCTTTGCTGCTTCAACGAGGCAAGCTGTTTATATTATTAAAAGATGGATATTTGAATTTGCAAAAGCAGTTTTTCCTTGTCTCATTCAATATTTCTGCTGAAGCAGTTTTGGTCACCGAGCACAATCTGTGTGTGTTGTTAATAGGCAACTGTGGAGAAGGCTGGTGGAGCAGAAAGGAGGGAAGGGGAAAGAGAAGGGTTAACCCTTTTCCATCCTCAATCCCCATCACCCCAAACTGCCCTTCTTTAAATATGGGAGGCCAAGTGCCATGTGAAGCAGCCCTGTGTTCACCAAGAGCCATCCAGTGCTGTTGTGCAGCCCACTCCCCATGCTGCTTGAAGGCAACCACAAGGCTTGTGGACTTCAAATCTTCCATTTCTATCAGAGGCAGTGGGCCTGTTCAGCAGCAAGGTAACTACTGGCAAAAACAGGAGTGTGAAGAATTAGCTTCTTGTATTTATCATGCTGTTGGTCTCCCAGCTGAGATAGTATTCATTGCTCTGTCAATGAGGGCTTAACACTTTCTCTGGCCTATGCTGTTACAGTGGCAGGTGCTTGTCCTGGTGCCTGGGTGAAAGGATGTGTTATCTCTGTGTCCAGCATTGGGTTTGTATCCACTCAGATCCTCCGATGGTGAGTGAGCTGAACTAAACTCACAGGGCTGCTTTCTCACTTTAGCAAGGGCTAAAGCTTCTGCAGGAAGGGCCCGAGTGTTTGTGATGGAGAAAGGTTGACTGGTGGGGCTGCAGCTCTTCCCCAGTTGACCTAGGGACAGTCCTGGAGACCTCAGGCAGGAGGCCTGTCACACCTGGCCCTTCTTCCTGACAGGAGGAAGGTGCCAGCAGTGACCTTGAGCAGGACCCTGCATACAGCTTTGGTTATTGGCTCCTGGTAGTCAAGCCCCAGTTGTATGGCTCCAAGGGAAGAGAATAAGATTTCAAGAGGTGTAAACCCCTGAATCTTGGGTTTCTGGAGTACGTAGGAAGTCATGTAGCTGTAAAGTTAATGATTGCTGAGACGTCCCTTAGGTCTCTTCTCTATCTGATGCGTGCCACTTTGGTACTGTTAGTGTGTCAATGAACAACAAGGGCTTTGTTTACTAGCTTGATAAAGCAGCATGTAGTTTAACTGCTTAGTCAACAGTGCTGCTCATAAAACTGTAACAAGCTTTTCCTAGTAGCTGAACCCTGCTAGGAGTTCACAGAATCATAGGATGGTTAATCCCAGGGAAGAGAGATGGCTGTACAGCAGAGTGACAACTCAAAAAGCAGACCCACCATGGCTTAGTTGTAGGACATGAGAGCTAGAGTGAATGACCAAGATAACAGCATCTTCAGAGTCAGAAGATGTGGGCCAGCCTTTTTATGCATGACTTCTCCTCTTACCCTGTGCCAGCTGGCACTCAGATCATCTGCAGAAGCATATGTTTGACCAGCCCTCCTGCCAGGGGAAGGTGGTAGCTTGTACTCATTTAGGGAGAAAAATCAGTAGAGTACCGGGAGCAATACAATTGTTTCCTTTATTAGTATGGGATTATTTTTAGTAAACTCTAAACTGAAAATATTGTTTCCTTTTGAATCAACTTTGTTGGGCACTCAGATCTGACCTATAGCATCCATGATCATCCAATCACAGAATCATTTAGGTTGGAAAAGACCCTTAAGATCATCAAGTCCAGTTGTAAACCTAACACTCCCAAGTCCTCCATGAAACAGTGTCCCTAAGCACCACATCTTCACTTCTTTTAAATACCTTCAGGAATGGTCACTCATTCACTTCCCTGGGCAGCCTGTTCCAATGGCTGATGTTGGGCTCCACAGAAGGAACATAAGAAACCTACTGAGAGGCATGATATTTGTCCTCCTCTGAACACAGAAGGAAAGGCTAGTTTCTTCTTTGTGGACTGAATACTTGCTAACATTTCTTGAACTCCTTGTTTCTGACTTTTCTCAACTTCGGACTCGCTTTAAGACCACAGCCTGTTCATGTGGTAAATGGAGCATGCTTATATTTCTTTGAATGGGTGTTTGAGATTCTTGGCTGAAGGGCATTAGGGAAGAGAACATATTATTATAATTTTATTATATCTCCTACTTTTTCATGACATTATGGAAAGTTCATAGCAGTATTTCAGCATCAGCCTATACAAATAGTATTTAGCAGTGGTATTTTCAGTCATGGGTGCCTGAAGTTAGACCCCTAACTCTATATTTAAGCACCTAAATAGATGCCTAAGTTCATTAGATGGACTAACCACTGGCAGTCTCCACCAACATGAATGAGAGCTTTAGATGTTTGGTGCCCTTTAACACACAAAAATGTGTATTTATGAGGATTGTCCTAATCTGACATCTCTTTTTAAGCATCAAAGTTTGAATGTGGTATGCCATCACTGATTTTGTCATCATGATTTTGCAATCAGCATCTAGCTGCACAGAAGCAATAACTAAGTGTCAATGCAGTTTATGCAGTTATCAAAGACAGTTGGTGTCTCTTTGGGACTTCTGCTTAAATCATCCATTCCAGGAAATAAGAGTCACGTGCTTAGCAGCATTAACGTAAAAAAAACCCCACCTGTGTATTTTTGAATTAAACCAGGCCCTGAAGTGTTTTCTGAATCTAGCATCACTTATCTTCCCCATCAAGGTGCACAGCAGTGAGCACAGCCAGGTTGTTATTCCTTTTGCTGTATTCTGAACACGCACAGGCATACACACACATCTGTATCATCAAAATCTGGCAAAAGTATTTGTTGTTGTCTCTAAGAAGGAGTAATGCTCTCCTACAATGTGCAATTTATAGGCGCTCATTTTTGCTGCCTCTTATTATAAAAACAATTCATCTCATTGCAGCATGTGTGCTTAATTATAATTTGCTAATGCCCTTGAGTTTTTTAAAGTCAAATTTATTGCTCAAGTGTACTGTAGCCAATATTAGCTGGTGACAAAGCAAGGGAACTAGCTTGAGGAACTGATTTTTCTAGCACTGAATTTGTGATCTGTGACCTTACACAGAACATTTTACCTTTTTCATGAGTCAGCTTCCCCGTCTGTTTTTTAAAAAACGGCTGGAGATTACCAGGTGAAAGGTGCCATATTTTTATTTTGTTAAGCATCAGAGCACTAGATACATTCAGCACATTATTTATAATGTAGAGCTCTGCATTGGTAGCACCTCACCATATTTATATTTTTAATTTGGCTTTATTTTTGCTATCATTGCTAAACATAAGTCACTCATGGATTAAGGACATTGCTGTTCATCATAGCTTAAGTCGTATCAGTGATTCAACCTAAACTTAGTAGTATATCCAGTTGGTACTCCCAGTGGTCTTAGGGCTCGATCACAGCAAAGCAGCATGAGTGGAACACATTTTCCTCTTGCCATCTGATTCAGACCAAACTGACACTAGACCATTTATGCAGTGGCTGAGAGACATGAGTTGTGTCCATGTGCTGTGTGGATGTTGTCTGTGCTCTTCATCAGTCCCAAAGACCCTTTATTGGCTATGCTGAGAAAGACGAAAAGATGAGGATGTTGTGTGATGATGGGAAGGAGAGAGAGAGGTCAGCTTTTTCCTCCAAAGACATGAGCTTCCTCTGGTTTGTGGCAACTTCAAGTAGCCTGCGAACAAATCTGTGCTGCTGCTTCTGTTGCAGAAGGCTGTGGATGTCATGTCAGTGACTGCTTTCAGAGTAACCCCAGGGGCATTTGAGTGAACGTTTTCTCCAACCGTTGACATCTTGGTGGCCTCAGAAAGCTGGCCCCCTGTGGCTCATAATGGGATGTTGGCTGGATGAGATGAAACAGGGCGTTTAAACAAACAACTGTTGTTTTTCAGTTCTTGCTTGCATTCCTGCTTAGCTGTGTATATATCGTATCACATAATGCATCTACATCCTGTGAGGCGTATGTAGTTGATAGAAAAGTATCTTTGATGGAGGCATGCAAAGAAATTCTACTACTTTTTAAGCAGAACTGCCCTGAAAACTTCGCTTTGCTCCCCACAGCGCTGAAATGTTTTCTTTTACAGCTACAATATAAGTACCATTGGGGGAACACTGTGAGCCTGGGGGTACACATAAACTCCTGACCCTGCTTAAACTGTGTGGCATATGACACCAGGCTCATGTCAGCAACATTTGTGTGTTTGGCACAACCATTACCAAACCATGTGTTATAACACATCATTCATATCCAGCCGACCCCGAGTCCAGCAATAATGTTGCAATCACTGGTCCTGATCGCTTCCTGCCAAATAACAAACACAGCCTGTCCTCCCTAAAAATAGAGATCTTTCTTACTGTGCAATAATCCCAGTGCCAGCACCACAACCATACCTCTCCGCGGTTTGCTTCAAGTCTTAAAATATTTTTCTCCTACTTTCTTTCTGGCATAAAGCAGAGTTTGGGAAATCTATTAGAGCTATTCATTTTGTTTTGGGGAGCGCAGGGGTGCTGGTGTTTTATTAACACAGTAGCTCTACTCAATGGCAACATCTGGTTTTCAGTGAGGTTTCAGGGTTGTTTTTTTCTACTCTATTTTCCAGCTGTGTTGACTCAAGTCAGAAGGCAGTCAGCCACTTGTGAGAGTGAAATCTCCAAACACTTAAAGAGCTGAGATATTCTTTGAAACTCTTGAATCTTGGAAAATTAGAACAAAATCTGACAATACCAATTTTTTCACTGGAGGCTTCCAACACTCACAGTTCTGGTTCCAGCAGGGATCAGGAAATTAAAAATCATGTGGAAACTTTTACAGCACTTTCAGGATGGCTGTATGTTCGATCTTCATGGAGGCAGAAAGTGCAGGAGATAGACTTAGTTTTCCCAGGTCATTTGTATCTGAGACATGATTTACCCTGCTCTAGAAAACATCTAAGTCAAAAGAATAAAATCTAAGGTGTCTGGAGCAAAGAATGATAATGAAGCTTTGGTGTCAAGACATTAACAATTCATTAGGCTTACCTGTGTCCCAGCAGAGAGGCCAGGCAAGAGATGGATACTCTTATAGCTAACACTGGCTGTGTGTCTGATGTGCATTATAAATCTCATTCCTTTGGGACTTTTGTTATCCAGGTGTGAGTATGTGCCTGTGGCTTGAGCTCTGACAGAGCAGGGAGTGACTGGCCAGAAGGATGCATAAAACATGCTCCTTCATGCTGCTCTTCAACTCTCCCATTCTCTGCTCCTCAGCACAGCTTGGCCCCCAGCCTTCCTCTGGCACCAGCCTTGTGGCACCCTGTTAAGTCTCAGGGAAAGGCTGAGGCAACTGAAAAGCTATGACTGCTGGTAGAGTGGCTCCTCTGCCACCTCATCCATCAGGACTTCTGTCCTTGCTTCCTTCTCTCCATCCCGCAGCACCTGCTTTTTATTCAGCTCTCCTGTTTTCTCTCCTTTTACTACTCCTGCATTATTCAGCTTTCCTTCTCAGGTGGTGTTTTTGCCTCCTCTTTTTCACCTCTCAGCTCACCATGCTCCTTGTATAAGAAGAAGACAGCAACCCATGTGCTATGGCCGTGTGTGAAAGCTACGACTGACGGCAGAATGAAAAGAAGAAAAGGGAAGGCAGCTTTAACACTACATCTGAAACTTAAATGTTTGCTTTTTCTGCAGTCAGCTTTTTTAGAGGAGTTCTGGGGTTCCTTATTCCTGTCCCAGTTACTGGACTGAAGCAGAGGGCTGTGAAGTTTGGGGTGCAGACTTTGAGTCTACCTCTGTGGCACTGCCCAAGCCCGGAGGAACTTCACAGATGCAGTAAAATATTGCCCAGAAGTAAGCTGGTGTAGGTGGTATCCACTGGCTGTGATGCCTCATGTTCTCAGTTTTAAGTATGTTGCCTCAACTTTTGCCCTGTTTTTTTCACTGAGAAGAAGTCCAGCTGAACCTAGGAAAATCAGTCTGCAGAACAGGATCTGTCGAGTTGCTTTAGGGTTAAATTGCAGCTATGGGGGGGTTCAATGCATGGTTTTTCTTTTTTTCTTTTTTTTTTTTTTTTTTTTTTTTTTTTTTTTTTTCCTTTTCCCAGACTGCTAGAGTCCTAAATTTCCCCTGTAAATCTGCTTTCTGTACCATCAGTTCTCAGAACAATGAGCCACTTGATATATCTGATAAGAGTTAACATGAGAAATGAATAAATCATTTGCTACTCCCTTTTCTTTTTTTGCTGTAACTGGGTGTTGGTCTATAAAATGAAGGAAGTTACATTGAGCAGGAAGTTTAAAAATGCTTAGACAGATGTCATTAAAAAAAAAAATCTCAATTGGCTTCCTGCCAAGTGACTGTAATTAAAATTATTCTTCTTAGTGAGAAAAAAGCAGATGCAAAGGGAGGTTTCCTGTCTCTCAAAGTAGGAAATATAAATGTTAGTCTCTCCTTTGTGTGTGCATGTGTGTTTGTGTGAGTGTCTTAATGTAGGACTCTGTTGCTTATTTCTGAAGTAGTTTGTGATTTAAAACTTTATTCAATACCCTGTGGATGGGTGCTTTATTAATCTACCCTTCTTTTGGTCTTTTTTTTTAAAATTAGATCTTTGCTGAAAAATAATGTATGTCAATTTCAGGATATAAATTGCCCTTTTTGTATTACAGATTACTGAAGTGGCTGCTCTTACAGAAAAGAGCAGTAAATTTCTGTATACGGTTTTGAAGGGAGAACAGGATGTATGTGGGTGGGTATACACATATGTATATAGCATATACACATCTATACACATCCTATAGCTATAGCTGATAGCTGTATTAATTTGGAAACCAATGCAGTTAATACCGTGCAACTTCCTAGCATACATGGAAGAGTACAAATATAAAACTGCTCCTATCAGCATAACTTATTTTTTCCTGCACAAGCAGTTTGATGTAATGCCTTTACATTAGACTTTAATTTTGTTTCAATTACAAAGGTTTCCCATCTGATATAATTATACAAATTCTAAACCAGTCTGTTAGCCAAATTAAGCAAGTTTACCATTCGGGGATGTGCTCTATGGCTTTTCTGTCACCACTGTTTAAAAAGGGGCTGATTCCTTTTCTCTCCTGTACATAGATAGACTCATGACTTATGGGAGGTTGAAAAAACTGTGTCAATCCATTTACTGTGGGTTTTTTCCAGATGTTGTGCTGAAGTTTTTAGTTTTGTTTCTTTTTAAAAAGAAATTCTTTTGTGAAATTGCGAACAAGGCATGGGTATGTGTTTCAGTGTCGATCCATGAGAACTGTTAGACGTCGGTGGAGCAATGTCCTTTGGCAGTTGCTAAGAGCCTAGTGCATTGAGTTTGTGTAGTCTGTGTTGCATATACATATCTGGATGGGACATTGTTTGCTGGTTTTAGCAGCCTCATGTTTACCCAGGTAAGACACACCATGTGTTTTTTCCACCAACACCTATTTATGAGCTTTAGTTATTGCATATCTGCATTGAGATATAGTATATCATAGATGCAGTTACCTGGCAGAAGTGTCCTGGTAATGTTGTTTCTTCTCCTCACTGTATTGGGATATACGGGTCTAGTGAAAGGAGTCAGTAGAAGTGCATTTGTGCTGACGTGCCTTGTCCTGTTTTATTATGCTGTCTAATGTTTTTAATTAGATTATGTGTGAACTTAGCTCTACCCATGAAACTAAGATTTAGCCCCAGCACCATTCTACCAATCAGTACATACCTAACGTAACAAATAGCATATCAATACAAATCTGCTATGTGATATACAAATAGCACAGAAAATGGGTGAGTGCACAGCCTCAGTTTGATATTAATTAAGTGAAATGAGGAGTAGGAGACAGCAGATAATCCCCGCAGCATGTTTTGGGGGTGATGACCCTAGGCAGTCATACCTCTTTTTCCATGAATGCCCTAAATGTAGAGGAATAGCTTCATTTTACTGCTGCTTTCTTCAGGACTCCACAACCACTCAGCTTCTGTTCACTGCCTGACTGGTCTCAGTGCAATAAGGTACCTGCTCATATTGATAAACCCTGACTGACCTGAATGTCATAAGCTGGATGACATGCTGGTACAGTGTGTGTTTACCTTTGTAAATAATTCCTCCCTGATTTTGGCATCTTTGTGTGGTCCTTGAAAAACTTTCCTTAGAACAGATAGCAGAGCTTGCTTCTGTATTTTGAGTTGCCAGATTATCTGGCAAGAGAGCTGCTAAAAAGAGGTTACAAGAACAGCTGAAAAAGAGCGAGTACCTGCCTGCTGCTATCTGTAGAGCAACTGGCACCCACTGAGCAGGAGTAGCAGTGATCTGAAAACATGCAAGAGGAATACGAACATGGAAATCCTATGGGTGTTGCAGTGCTGTGAGAGCTGAAGAAAGTTCAGAGAAAAATAGAGGGACTAGTCTGAATGACCAAGTAATCTAGGCTGTGGAGATGAGATCAGCTTACAAGAGCTATCCATAGGAGCACTATTGGAACCTTTAGCAACAGCTAAGCTTATAGCTCTTTCAGAAAAGGAAACAGAAATATTTTAAAACTCACAGTCCACTTTACAGCACAGCCCAAGGCTGTAGGTAATCGATCTCTGCCAATCCTAGGATGCCCCCAGTAAGCACATGTTTAAGGACTGCATTGCATCAAACCTCCTGAGAAGAGATTCCTGTCTCTGTTGAAATCCAGAGGCCCTACGAAAAGGTAGGGAGGGTCAGATGTATGGCATAAACCGTGAGAAATCCCTTGTTCTTCCAGTCTTGACTCTGTGCTCTTCTGGAGAGGAGTTTGCGTAAATCTAATCCATTTGAGTTTGCAGTTATGTCTACTGGTGCTAGAAGTCTCCCAAATGTGCCCTTCAGAGAGATGCCAGACAATCTGCTGGACAGGCTTTGTTACTGCTTCTTAAGTGGGAAGAGGAGTCACAGTGGGATTAAATGGCCACTTCTGTGGCAGCACCCACAGCTCCCAAATTCTCATCTGACACCCTAGGCTCTGAATCAGCAAATGCTTGAACTCTTGCCTTGCTTTAAGCTACTGAGCCATTACATGGAAAAGATAAGACAGTCTGCTGTTGGCAGGGATGCCTTCCTTGCATGCTTCTCCCAGTAGTGGTGTGATATGTCTGCATTTGGAGAGATGTGATGTGAGGGAAAGGGAATGGGGCAGTTTTAGTCTGGGCAGGTCGAGGGAAGACTGATCCTTCTCCTAAGAGTGTCAGAAATATATCAATGCTTTTTACTCTTGAGCTGCTCTGCTGCAGACATTTTGCAAGCAGAAAATGAAAGCAATGGGCTTTTTTTTGTTGGCATTTTGGCAAAGAGTTTTCATGAGCATGGCTGCCCATTGAAGACATCTGTTTAAGTTCCCAACCCAGGATAACAAGCAGATCTGGGCAAACATTCTGGGCTGCATTTTTCCAGCAGGTTTGCTTACGTTTCATACATGTGAATCCAGCGACGAGTAACAGATGCTCTGAGCAGGCCTAGCCAATGCTTTCAGCTGAAGTGCGTTTTTCGTGTCCGGCACATGGGAAGGAGATTGCATTCCCGAGGAGCTCTTTTGAGGAGTGCTAAGCAAACAATAAATCTCTCCACAATGGAATTTATTCTGAGTGAATTATCAGGGTTAAAAAAATACTCCATTGCTTTCAGTTCTTATCTTTGTTTACCATATCGCCAAGGACAGTGACCTGCCTTTGTGTCCTAATACTGAATTGTCAGCAAGAGGGACAGGAAATGCTGTCTTCTCTATAGGCTCGGCATATAGACTTAATGAGAAGAATAACATCTTAGCAGCGGTTGTTGGTTTTGCTCAGCTCGGTTTATTCTCTTTTGTTGTCTTACTTCAGCAACCCTAGATAATCTTAGAGAAAGGCCTTTGTGCCAAATTTCTGCACTCTGTAATTTAGTGACCTTCAGATATTTAAACATTATTAAGACCAAGTCAAGCTGACAAAAGAGCCTATATCCTTTTCATTTCCCACTGAGCCGAGCATGCTGCGTCCTGTCTGGAGCCTGGTGGTGTGCAGTGCTCTCTGAACACAAGCCATCTTTCAGCTCGAGCAAGGAGGGAGCCACTGACACCAAGCAGAGCACTGGCTCCATCCCTTACTGTGGTAATGCTGGGTTTGCAGGAAGCCCCCACCACTCCTAGGTCACCTGATTAATAACTCACCTTAATGAAATAAGAAATGTGTTATGGAAAAAATAATCAAATAGGGAGGCACCATCCAGGCTGGAGCAGAGATGTGCTGGTAGCACTGCACACAGTGGAGTGGCATTGCCTTGTACTGACAGCCTCACCTCTGGGTTTTGAGGAGTGCAGGACGTGAGAGCAGCATGAGCCTAGCTTCTGCACCCTGACACTGGCTGTAGGAGCCTATCCTGGTGTCTGCTCGGGGAGCACTTTTGGTGTGGCTTCTTTTCTAGAGGTCCCAAAGCAGCAGTTTCCCTGAATAGTTCGCTCTTCATAATGTGAGAGAGCAGAGATGCAGCGAGGATCCCCACGGATCCAAACCTCTGTTGGGACCTAATGGCATCATAGTTAGATAGATAAACCTTAAAAGCAGATCCCTTAAATTTCAGATTACAGCTACTTTTTCCATGTGAAGGTAGGCAAGCAGTGAGTTTCTTTGCCTGTTGCCGGTGTGTGGGTAAGTGTGTAACACCCATTACAGCTTTTTTCCCCCAGCAATTGCACATCGTAAAGCAAAGCTTTAATGGCAGGTTAAGTTCAGGTCTTTATTTACACAGAAGGAATGTATAAAATTTCTGTTCTGGTAGGCTGTCCGTGATCTTGTTGTCTGTTCAAGATTTACCTTTATTTTGTATAACATCAGTATTAACTGCTGAGACTTACCTTATGCATGACTTTAAAAATTAAAAAAAAAACCCCAACACCAAAAACAACAGAGGAGTTACTGTTAGTACCGTGTAATGATCAGGCTTTGAACAGGAGCATCATATGCTGCCTACCTCTGAGCATACTAGCAGTATCCACACAATCTCATGATTAAGGCTTGTCGGTCTTACTGAAAGTGCTGGAGGAGAGAAAAGAGACTTTCCCAAATTTGCTTGGAAAGCTGTGTCAGGACTTGACCTTCTGACTGTGAGCCCCGTGGCTTCACCACATAACATCTACTCCCTGTGCTTCTCTTGCCCTCACAATAATGTGCCTGGAATCTGACCCCGCATTTCCCGCTGTCACATTGGTATCAGCTGGAGATAAATGGAGCCTTTTGTTAACTTGTTCCTTGCTTTGCAGGCTGCTTTTCTCTTCTGCTTTAAAGAAGAGCTAGTGGTGTTGTGGCACTGAGGCAGGGCTATGTACACACACTGTGAGCATGGTGTTTGTAATATACTGGCTGA
Organism: Todus mexicanus; assembly: GCA_013389965.1. NCBI lineage: Eukaryota > Metazoa > Chordata > Aves > Coraciiformes > Todidae > Todus > Todus mexicanus. The sequence goes on from WEIS01082463.1 coordinate 19,192, forward strand.
AGCATCTCTTGTGGTAGAGATGAGACAAGACTCCATTATAAGGAACACAAAAGGGATTTTTCTATCGAGTCCACTGGAAGCAAGGAGCAAGCCATCATCTTCCCTGGCTCTCTAGCTCCCAGCCTGCGTAGTACCAAGGAGCAAAAAAGGGTAACATGCATATGCAGAATGAAAAAAAAAAAAAAAAAAGTCTTGCCATATCCTGACCTAGATATATAGGACTTGGAGTGAATTTTCTGACTTTGCAGCACTGACACTTCGAATCTTCTGAGATTTCAAGATCTTTTAAGGTTTTTTTTAGTCATTTTTATACCATTTCAAATTGATGGATGTGTTAGAGAAAATACACATGCATACATGTGTGCGCACATGAAGAGAGGCCAAAAGTACTAATATCAGTCTCTCTTACTATGCCATAATGCCAAATAGGAAGCAAATGTGTTAGGAAGAGCAGTGGGTATGGACAGAAACGCAAGATGCTCTGGCTCTTCTGAGCTGCATTGCAAATGCCTTGAGAGCTAAGGCAGGGAGAACCACGAGGTTGCTCTCAGTTGCTCTGGCAGGAGGCAGGTCTAAGTATGCAAGAGGTGCAAAAGGGAATCGCATCCACTTGCAGTTTTTCCCAAAGTGTTTCTTACAAGAGGTGTAGCTTAGGCAGAATATGATCTTTTCCTTCATAATTGATCCAAGCCCAACCCCCTTTTTTTTTCTAGAGCATCGAAGGTATTTAATGACTGGGACTACCAGAATGTTGCATGGTGTCGTTTAAACCAGAGCAGCAAAGTTGGAATAGCATCAATGTGCCATTGGCTTTGTGATTATCCTGCTTGTTCTCTAGAAATAATTTTTAGTTTATTTACACACATGGAAGTCAAAGAAATAATAAGCACCCTTCATCAGTCAGATAGTCTCTCTTTACACATCAGGGGAGGTGTGGGAAGCATGAAGTCCTGTTTTTTTCTGGGTTTTGTTTGTTTGGTTGTTTTTTCTTGCTGATTTTCATTTTTTACTTTTTAATTAAATTTCTTCATTTAGAGTCACACAGCTGTCTGGGCTTCAGCCATAGATAAGTGGATCTGCATATGACAACAGCAACCAAAATTTATCTTTCTTTTCCCTCTCTCCTCCTCACTTCCTCCCTTCTGCACACCCTGCCTTGTACCCATCAGAAACAAAATGCTATATATAGACTCAGCACAGTTTCCCCCCTCCCCAATTACTTTAACTGCATGTTTCAATTTCGTTCTGTGTCAAGCTTTGCCAAGGTGCCAAGTTTAGCATTTTCAAGAGGAGGGTGGGTGCTTAATCCTCAAGGCTCCTCTTGCAGTTAACACCCCCCCACAAATACACACCTTGAAATGTGTACCTCAAAACTGTGGGCATTCTGAGGGGCAGTTCATGCTTCTGTGATGTTTAAGTTCACAGTCTTGTAGACTTTTTTCTTTTTTTCAAAGGTCTGTGTGATTTTAGCCGAGCGCTCGCAGCAGATGGCCAAAGGGCAGTCAGGGATGGCCCATGGTGCTCTGTAAATGGAATATTACCAGCATCCTGCCATCACACTGCAAGTCTCTGTTTTGTATTCTCTCAAAGTACTTGACACTGAAGTCAGGTGTATAACCAGAATCTCATATTTCATTATTAAAACAAAACCCAACCCATTAAAAAAAAAGGGAGGTGGGGGGGAAAGTTTACAGTTGAAAAAGTAAGACTTCAAACATGAATCCCAGTTCAGAAGCCAGAATGCAAATGAAGTTCAAAATGTTATTGTTTGTCATTAATCTCATGTGTTTTCCAGCCAATTTCTAAGTATGTTGGGGCCTCACTTGTAATGTCTGAGCGACTGGGGTTGGTAATATTCTGAGTATGCCTAGCTGTTCTTGTGTGTGTGATAGAAAAAGCCTACAGCTGTGCTTCATCTTTGTACTCTTCAGAAAATCCCTCCCCACAAATTACCCCATCTATAGATACCCATAGATCTTTGTGCCACAACTCATGGTAAAAAGAGCAAAGGATACTGTCTTTTATTAGGTGTTTTATATCGGCAAAATTGCTAGTGAACCCCCTGCAGAATGCTATGGTTTATACACTTTACTGGCTTAAAAGTGCTCTTTTGTGCTGAATCATTCAGCAAATGTGTCACTTTGTAGGTGCCACCTTTGTGTCTCAGTGACATCTGGATCGAGTGCCCTCCATGTCAGGGCTGGCTCAAATCCAGGCGGGAACCATCTTGTTGGCCAGGTTCCCCTACACCCTAGAGATTTTGCAACTTGGTATGGGATAGAGTTTTGAAAAAGAAGAAAGGATAAAATACTGAGTACTAAAGTAGTGTGGTCATAAGTGAAACGACAGCACAGAGATGAGGTGTGGGTAATTGTAAAACTAAGGGTATCCTTGGAAATACAGAGAGGTAATTGAGCAAGATGGCCAGGCACTGAGACAGGAAAGGATCAGGTTCAAGAAGCAAAAATATCTTTCAGAAGCAAGAGAGAAAGAACAGCAAATTGGTCTTCACATCAGGATCGTTATGAGACCGTGAGGTAATAAATAAATAAAGGCCAAAGCAGCTTACTCATAAAGCAGAAGAAATCGTGAGCAATACTTTCCATTTGCCTTGCCTGTATAGCCTTCTATCATCCTAAAACATGCTAGAAATGACCTTGTTCAGATTACAAATGAATTCTGTATTTTTTCACTGCTGACCTCGTGACTTCATCCTGCAGCTTTTTGAGTTGTGCTTTGTTTTTCCCACCCCTCACTCCCATGTGCTCATGAGGGCCAAGTGATTCAGAAGGCTTGGAGGGGCTTCTGACCTGTGGCAGTGCACAGTGTCTATAAATGGCTGCGCTTCCCAGGCTCCATCCTCAGCTGGTGCAAATTGGTGCAGCTCCTCTGACTCTGTGATTCAGGTTTATGCGATGGGAGACCATGAAAGATGGGGCCTTCTGAACTGAATGCTGTTCTTAATAATATCTTCTCCAATATGGATCTTTAAATGTCAGGAAGACCCAGTCTCAGTTTCTCTTCTTGTCTTCTCTTCAGTATTTTGTGGATCACTTGGACATGATAATTCCAGATGAATTCTAGATGTAATAAATGAATAAATAAATAAATTTGGGTTTACTTCCTGAGACTAAGGACAGGAAGGCTCTCCTGGGGGAGGTCCTGGGGGAGTTTTTCCACTGACCTTTTTCACAGATGGAAATGTTCCCACAATTTGGATAGGGTTTGAGAGTCATTACAGAGGTCCAGTTGGCCCTCAAATAACCTACTGTGCCTATCAGTGTAATCAGGACCAAGTCATTGTGTGAAGTAAATCATAAACAGATGGACAGCCATGCCATGCTGCTCTGCAAAGGGTAGAGGAAAGCAAAGACACAAAACAGTGCCAGAACATGACACCATGATGGCTTCACTAAATCTAAGCGTGAACAGGCTTAGGGAAATTTCTGTGTTCCCAGATGGAGAAGAGATAGAGTAAGTGAAGAAAAGGAAAGAAATCCTTGAATAAGCGTCTGCCAGGATTCGTCGCAGACAGCTTTATCTGAATATCTAGAGAGGTTTGTCATAGGATAGTGTCATGGTAGCAGACACCCCTGCTCACAGCCAACTCCCCACTGAGCTTGGGGTAGTGGGTTTTGGACTGGCATGTAGGGCTTTTTTAAAAGATCCTCTTCATGCATTGGAGGGAGAAAACACAAAAGCTATTTCAAGTGCTGTCGAGTTTTTTTTCAAAATACCAATTGTAAATTGCTTGTTGTACCCAAGGCAGTCAGCACTTTCCAGAGGGAGAGGAAGAGGAAAAAGCATTGAATAGCTTTGGTCAGAAAATAATTTTTTTCTCCTTTATTTCCCCATTTTTCATATTTTCAGCTAAAAAATGAGACGTTTCAGCAGGAACAAACTTTTTCCTCATGCCCTGTATAAAGGCCTTATGCTAAAATTTGGAGCTAGAGCTAGACATGGCTTTTACGTGTAGATTTTACCTATATTAGGTTGGAGGCGCAGAAGTGTATGGCAAGGAATTGGAGCTTTAACACCAGAAAAGTTTCTTTGCTTTCTATACTTTTAGTACCATCAGTTTCTCAAGGACAGGCTGAGCCCTCAGTTATGACATCAACAGCTAAACCCAAACAAAGCTCATATTTATTTAAGACATATTTAAATGCTGTGCAATGGATTTATTTCTCTTTTGGTCATTTTAAGTCTATGCGTTCAGACCAGTATTTGCCTATTTACTCACAGGAGTCTTGCTGAGACTTAAAATTTAATTCAGGCTACTTACGAAGGCTCGAATTGGTGGGTGCTTGACTCTCAAGGTTGTAAATTGTTGGCCTCAATCTTCAACACCTCTGCTGGCCCCTTGTGTACAGGGAGGGAGTATTTACCAGGAACACCTCACACATGCATTTGGAAGATGACCAACTAATTAATGTTTGCTAAACGCTTTGCAAGCCTCGGGGGAAAAACAGCTATGGAAAGGCAAAGTTTTATTATTATTGTTGTACTGCATCTAATGTACATAAAATGTTTTCAAGACATCAGGCACTACATAAATGTTGTATGGTATTAAAACTGACCTGCCCTTGTCGGAGCAAATAATAATTATGCTGAGTGATGGGAGAATCTTGCAGTTTCTTTGCTGTGAACGTTTGCCTGTTTACTAATTCAGAAAAGGCCTCATCCAGCAACTGCTGAAGCCAAGGACTTAAGCAGCCACTGGCTCAAGCCCATATTTAAGTATCTGCAGAAGGGCAAATTACTGAAGTAATTTATTTTGTGTAAAGCTCTACTCTCCTCATAGGTTGGACTGTGCTCTCTAGGGCATGTTTCCCCAAACTGCATGCCTGGGGCTGAGTCACCTCTCGGTTCCTAAGGCTGCCAAGCATATGAGGCCATAGAAATGAAGAACAACTGAAGAGGACCTCACTACATAGCCCATATGATAGCCTCTATTTGCAGCATGAAAATTCATGCTGATGCCTTTTAATATAAACATAATGTGAGGAAATGAACATTTGATTAAACTAAACACACGAGCCTTTTGTATGCAAGGCCCTAATTTAAAGCACTGTCACCTCCATACAAAAATTACTAGCTGGAGCAGGAATGATTAAATTCAATCATCTGGCTCTTATGTGATACCATGAATGTCTGCTGAGAGGGGAAAAAAAATTGTTCTTCTTTATTCCTGTAGATCTGCAGCAAGCACCAAGGGACACTTCTATAGCAGGAAGGATTAAGTCTTGCACGATCTTCAGTGCTTAATGTGCTTTGGACTGGTGACATGCCCTTCGGACAGACCTACCCCAGTTTTATAATTCTCTTTCTTAGCCTTTTGGGCCTCTGGCAGTCCTTTCTCCTGTTTAATTTCCTCCTTGCCTCCCTCCCACTGGGATGCTTCACCACTCAGCATTTCTGCCACCCAAGTAGAAATTTTGATTGTGTCAGACAAGTGTAGAAAGAGAGACTTT
>WEIS01082473.1:0-10079 GCA_013389965.1 Todus mexicanus
AATTAGTTTTGTTTTGAACTCTGTGCACCTAACCCTGCCCTCGGCAGTCACAGTATCTAGGCTTTAGTGTAGGTTCATTTATTTAAAAAGATAAAATCCACAATATATATAAACAACAGATATAGAGTGTGATTTGTCATATAATCATTTTAGACGATACTAGCACTGAAGAAGAGAGTAGATTATTTCCAGGATTAGTCAGAGGATGAAAGTTTAGCGAGTGGAAAACTTGCTTAAAAATAATAAAAAAAATCTTGCTATTGCAGTCCAGTGGAACATAAAGAAAATGAAAGGATGATTGAATGAGTTATTGCAAAAGGAGTGAGAAAAATATTTCACCAAGAACCATCTTTCCTTAGTTAAATCACCAAAATGTTATTTGCCTTCTCAAATTGGTGCAATGTGTAAAAACAGTGTTTGTTCCACCTGTGTTAGGACTTGGTACAAATGTCCACCCAATTCTGAAAAGTACTGAAGTTTGGATGATTGCTTACAATAAGGTATCTATTTTGAAGATGTGCTGAATTGGCGTCTGAACCTTCATACCAATCCTTTGTACTGCCAGCTAGAAGCTCTGCTTGTCGGTGCTTTGCAGTATTTCTGTGCTGCACTCCTCTCTGTCTGGGCTGGAATGTCATAGCACAGGTAGTTCATAGCCAGCCATGTTTCAGCTCACACAAATGACATCTGCTTTGCTCAGGTGTTACAATCCACTGCATAATAGACACTTAAATGGTAAACCCTGGGCAGGACAAAAACAATGAACTGCAAAAGTTCACACTTTTGGGTGTCTTTATTGTTCATAACACAGTATTAGTTCAAATTATAGTCTTTCATTCTGTATGCTATTTTGCGGAACTGTAGAAGTTGTGTTAAAAGTGTCCTATTTTTCTCCTAACTTCAGAGGAAGCTGCCGCATGTACCCTTGATATACTTACACTCTGAAAGATCATCAGTGAGTCTCTGCTGCGTTGCACTAACGTTGTTTTTCCATTGTCATCTCATATAGTAATTGGATCCTAATTACTTTGCTAATAGACTTCCAGGATGCAAATTGACTTGTTTTGAACCTTTTAAATGCTTATCTTAGAAAGAGCAACATAATGTAATCATCAAGAGAATTTAAAAACGTTCCTTCTCTGTTGTTTTTCTCTGGTAATGTAGTCTTTGTGTGCTCGTACTTCTAGCGTGAGATCACCGAGACAGTACTAGGAAACTAGATTTAGTGCCACATTAAAAAAATGGTGTATTTGATGTAATTTGCGGAGCAGTGGTCTAATCCCAAATGGAAATCCAAATGGAATTATGGGCACTCATGAACTTTCAAGATTGTACATTTAATGATGGCAGTATTTCATTTTATCTGCTATACTTTGTGGTTGAAGCTGCAGGGTTGTGAGTAAGCATGAAAATTTGATGAAAGAGATTTTCCCATGGGGAAGATACATACCTGACACTCATCAGTCATTCAGACCCTAGCTCGACTTTTTAGGGTAAGTCCAGGGGTGATGGGGTGGAGGTAAGTATAGATGGAAGAATTGTTAGAAAATCAGTAATGGTTAGAGACCACCAGGAGTGACTAGGGCAAGTGTGGTAGCATATAGATTTTAGAATACCAATGCTGGATATGTGTATTGTACGTGTAGCAAAGGAAGATGTTTTTCTGGCTTGTGTAGGGCTCAGCTACTTCTATGTACTGTGGAGTAGATTAAGTCTCTAGTCTAGTTTAGTCTTTCTCTGCTTCATCATTTCTTTAAGGAACTCTCACTCACAAACAACTAAGTAAGTGATTCTTTACTTAAAGTTTCAACAGAAATTCCTATAGGCATTTCCGTGTGAAAGCTGTGCATTCATTCTCCATGGAAGTCCAGTGCTTAGTACTGTAAAGTTTTTATTTTCCCTCTGTTCTGCTTCTAAGTATTCGGTATTCCTGATACCTGAGAATAGCAACTGCCAATGCCTCTTTGGAAGGCTATTCAGATGGAAAAGGAATTGTACGTTCTTTAGTTCCAGTGTCATTTATCTTTCCCACAGTTACAAGGATTTGGAGAGAAATTGTTTCTTCTGCTTCTCCCTGTGCCAAGGACTACAGAGGTGATATTTTTATCTTGGCTCAAATCTTTCTATTTATTGTGTGCTTAAAACTCATAAGGGAATTGCTGGTATTTCCTTCTGACTCCACTGATATGGGCCCAAAGCCTGAGACATGCAAGTCTGGCTAGTAAATGTTCTAAACTTTGCTCACTAAATGCAGTTTCTCAGACTCTCATCTCTTCAAGTCATAGAGTTACAGATTCCATTTTCTTGGCAGACAATTATGGACCATTCTTTATGCCTCATTTATCTATTTTCTATGCTGTTGCATAGAAAATGCCTTCGCATTTTCACCATCACTTCTATCCTAGCAAGCTTCTCCTGATTCCAGCTGCTGCTGTGTTCTGTGTCACGTGGCCAAATTCTAGTTTCCTAGATAGCTTTTACTTAGACTCGAATCTGGGACCTGGTTAGAAGATATAGGCACTGTAAAAGACTGAGCAAGGGCTTCCGAGTTTGGACATCAGATACATTAATATCACTCCTGGCCATGTTTGTGAGTGGCCCAACGAACTTCTGATACTGCTTTGGCTACACACTTCCATCTTCCCCCAGCTTTCCTGCCTTGCAGTCTGCATTCCTGTGGTCTTTAGGTCGGTCTTTCCATCTTAGTACTCTGCTAGTGTTGTTACAGCACCAAGTGAAAGCACCTTTAACTTAGTCAGCATGAGAGCGTGACATCTTCAAATGTCCACCCTTCCATTCTCATTTATGTTGCCAAGGAGGTGCACAGCTCAGTAGGCACCTAGGTACACAAACTAACCAGGCAGTTCACTGTGGTTAGTTCTCTGTTGTAGCTGGACAGAAGCCACACACCGCTGTTAGGAACAGGCATATTTCTTGCTCATTTTCCTCACAGGCTTTCTAGCATATAGATCTTGGAGACTGTAGAAGGTTTTGTGTGTTAACACAGTGTTGTACCCTCATATAGTTAGGACATCATTCTTTGCTCGGTGTTACATTTGTGATCTTGTTCCTCCTTCTGTGTCTGCTGCTAGTTGAATAAAGATGTCCTGTGTCAGAGCGTTGAATGTCCTCATTTTTGAGTTTCTTTCTCGTTGGAAGATGCTGACTATGCACCTTACTGGAAACGCATCAGTTTCGTCAAAATCCATCAGGAAATTTCTCAGGCACAAGATGGGAATTATTGTAAAAACAAGCAATAATTAAGACATTAATTTCCAGACTTGGGAAGTTTGGGTTCAAGACCGTAGTGTTTTAAGAGCAGATATTTAATCTTTTTCTCCCAGATTTCCAATCTGAACAACTACTTTAGGAAAAAGTGATGATCTGAGTGTAACAGTCAGGTAAACTGACTATCCTGCTCTGTAAGTAATGTAGTTTATAATTTGTTTATGCATTTCAGAACTGACTAAAAGAGAGTGATCTTCTAGTAGCAATTTGGATAAAATTCAGAACCCATCTGAATGAAAAGATTCAGAATCAAAAGTCCCAGGTTTTACCTTGAGTTTTCTGCTGGTCTTTGCCAGAAAAATCACAATAAGTAGACTCCATGGGAACAGCATGTCTTTACCTCCATGTAGTTTTAATTACATGTACAATATACGTAATGTTTATTAAAATAAATATTTATTGCTTACATTTCTGAGTGGTAATGTTAATAAAGAGTGAGAATTGGGAAAATCTATGTACCTGGGGATTGGAACAAGATTCTTTTCTTTGTCGAGGAGTAAAAAAACCATAAATTTTTCTTTCTCTTCGCTATCTTGAGATCTTTTTCCAAGTATGGCAAAGAAACGTTCTCCACAATCCTTTAGATACAAAAAAGCTTGAATAATACTTGTAACTAGTATTTCAGAGATGCATCTTATAAAACAAAAACAAACCCGAAAACTACAACCGAAAAACCTCTGTCCACCTCTGCACTATGCATATGCTTGCCTGGCTGTATTCTCTTTTTGTTTTAAGCCTGGCTTATGAAAGAACAAAGATAACATGTTCAGTGAGAGCTCATGAGAGTCTGTTTTACTCACCTGTGACCTCTACTTCCACTTGTAAAGGTGCAACAGTTGTAATTACCATTGTTGCTAAATTGCAGGGAAACTTGCAATGCATGGGGTCTGTAGTATATTTGTGCTTGTCACTGTGACCTTTCAACAAAGGTTGAACCTGAAAACCATTATCATTGTAATCCATCCCTTATTAAGCTCCCAGTAAGCTAGAGAGAAACTGTTTTGTGAGCCTGAGTTTATGTTTGCAGCACTAGATACTGAACCATTTAACTGCTTGCAGATGTCAGCAGTTCTAGCTTATCTATTGCAATGCTTCACTGAATCTCAGACTGCTGTCATGAAGTATGAAAGTACTAATTTATTTCCTACATAAAGGAGGCCATCTGTGCATTGTTCAACGCACTGCTATCTTCCTACTCTTAAGAATGCTTAGTGTCATAGATGAGTCACGAAAGCATGTTGGTCCATGCACTGTGATTATATAAAGTATATTAGTATTCATGGTTTTCTTAATGTTCTTGCAGCCTTAAAAATGGAGTTGCATGAATCAGCTATCAGTCAGGCAAATATTCTCATGCTGATATCATGATAAACTCATGTGAGGTATCAAAACGTGGAATGCAATTTAAAAAGTCTTCTGAGTCCAGTTTATGCACAGTGAAGCTGAGTGACAGTACATGTGCATTAGCTCACTTAGAGCTTGCGGACACAGATGTGGCTGTTACTGCAGCTTATTCTGCAGGCTGTTACACAGGAGAGCATAGGGGTGCCTGAGCAAGACATGGAAAGAGAGGGGTCTTTCCTCAGGGGAACGTCAAACCAGATGTGAATGTTGAATGGTGAGTGACTAAGTGAGCAGCCAGCAGGAACAGCACTGAATGGGGTAGCTTTTGGGGAGCAGCTTATGAGGAACCGAAAAGACAGCAAAACCCACTGAGAAGCAGAATTTCAACTTGGATGCTGCCACAGCTTCATGGTCCAGCTCAGTTCTTCTGCAGTTTTGGGGACAAGGCGTCCTGGATGCCAAAACAGACTGATCCCATAAGCCTATTGCAAGTCTGGCTTTCAGATAGGCTCCTGTGGGTTGTGGTAGGGCTGCAGTCTGGCACCACAGAGCTCCTTAGGCAGTTTGCAGCTTACATAGGGTTCCATAGTGCTAGGGGCACCAGAGCTGGCTGATGGGAAGCTAGCAGAGAAAACTGCACTGCGCCATGGTCTGCAGGTTGAATGTACCCCATGAAACCAACACTGACCCAGCAAGGGATGTTGCTTGTGCCTCGCCCGGAAACTTCTGGGTGTTTCTACCTCTGTAAAAATTTGCAGTGTGCTGATTCAGGGCAGTCCTGTTGAGAGCAGGCAGGTGCATGGAAAGGGCTGCCAATGAGCCTGATGATGATAACAACAAGTATTGTCACACTGCTCTTGCCCTGAAGAAACGATGTGGAATGAAAGTGCAGTGTGAATTTTCCTGGAGGTAACACAAAGCTCATTCACCAAACTGCAGATGCAGCTCCGTTTGAGCCTTATGTGGCAAGGTGTTTTCTTTTGTATTCAAATCTTGTGTTTATCACAGGTATTCAGTACAGTGAGATTAACTTCTCTCTTTCCTTTGCTTTAATATTTTGTTCTTCCTCATTCTAATTTCTTTCACACCCCTCCCTCTGTTTTGTTGTGCAAAAGATATCTATGTAGGTATTTTCTACATAATATCAGAACATAGGTCATCATTGATATTTTTGCATGTGGAGCAAGGTGATATATTTTTGGATCCAAGTCATTACAGCTTTCTGTGCCCATAGTTTAAAAGGAAAGGAGAGGAGAGGTTATCCTTGAGTCAGTGAACTGAGAACCAGGAAACTGGAACTGGTCCCTGGCTTTGCCACTGTCACTGTGTCACTGTGGTCATGGGAAGTCTTGCCAACTTTTATACCTCACTTCTCTATCTGTGGCATGGGTAAGATGCTACCTCCTTTGTCCTGTGTATAAATCTGAATCTAAGTGTTTGGGTTTAGGTAGAGGTGACAGTCTAAATTCAAAGTTCCAGGGCTTCTTGAAGTCAAATGTATTCTTGTGTTTCCTTCATGCTAGGACATTCACAAACAGGTAATGTGTATAAAAAATGGGCCCAACTAACAGCGTTGAAGAATATGTGGTGTGCTGGCTTTTACAGCTAAGAGTAGAGGTGGTTTACTGAGGGGAAGGAAAGGAGATACAAGTGGGCTTTTATTGCTGCCTCCTGACTGAAGAGTCAGAATCTGGACCAGGCTGATATGATCCTCATTAGAAGTTTGTCTCTTATGCATGGAGCATTGAGGTGTGACACGCCTCTTTCTGCTACAGCTGAAATGTGATTTAGGTGCTTCTAGAAAGTACCTGTGTCTGGAAGATGCCTCTCACTAGTTACTGTCATCTCAAGCAAACAGTTTGACAGCTGACTTAAATATGAGTCTATCCTATTTCACGCGCTTTGACTAGTATCTCAGGAATGCTGTGTCAAAGACATCACTGGAGCATTCTGGGTACTTAGGATTTAACGGTGGGTAAAATCATGAGAGATTTGATATTGCCCAAGCTGGCTCCATTGGCTAGGTAGGTGTCATTCCCAGCTCACCCAGAGAAAAACAGAACCACACAGAGCTTTGCGTACTACAACTGCATACAGACTTTGTTTCTTTTTGCTTGAGGATAATTCAGTTTTAATCTCTTACAGCGTAAGCTCGAAATGAAATTAACAGTTCTAAATACCAGGGCTTCTATTGCAAAGTCGCTGAGTGAAGAACTGTCATGTTACATTAAGAGCACAGTTACTGCATCTGATTACTTCATATAGTATATTTGCCAGTCTGTCTCCTGTGTAATCGTGAGGAATGCATTGACTTAAAAATAGCTGCACAGAAATAAGCTGTGAAAGTTTCTGCCGTGATTGGTACTGTGGAGAAACATGCCAGAGAGAACCATCAGAAAAAATACTATCTTTTCATAATGTATGCCAAAAGACGTAGATCACAATCCCAAGAATTCTTTAACATACTTGGATAGAGGGTTGGCACAAGTAGTAATGCTTGCTAGCGCTTAAACCAGGGTTAATAGAGTTGGTCCAGGCAAATACCAACCCAAGGTATTGCTGAAGGGCATTGCTGTGCTTTCTTACAGAAATGACTTAAGGAAATAGTTGTCGAAGCTTGCTCTGGTCATGAGATAGTGACTATTCCATGGAATGTGTTTGTCTCTTGAAACAGCTCTTCAGATGACTTCATTTATAAAATATGTTTTCCCTGGTTTTCACACAGACTAAAGCACCTTGGCTTTGTCCAAAGTACTGAAGTATAAATACGCTCTGATGTGGCTCGGTAAAACCCAGCCAATGCTCTTTGTGGTCAACTTAAGCAATTTGGAATTGCATCGGGAGAAAGAGCAACTTGTACATGCAAACCAGTGCCAGGTGCTCAGACACAGAATGGTCGCTTTGAAATGTGGTGGCTGCTATTGGTTCTTCCAGTAAGATTTTGCCTTTAAAAATTATTCTGATTTCTTTCTCTCTGCCATAACTCATTTTCTATCTTTGTTTTAGCGCACTGAGTCATCTTACTGCCAAAAATGTATTTTTTCTTTGTCTCTCTTGTCTCCTGTTGGCATTTGTTAAAGGTTTTTAAGAAAGGTTGATTGAGTTGTTTCAGCAAAGATTGGGTTTGCCAAATATTTATTTAATTTATTAAAAAAAAAAAAAAGCGCTTTCTATTAATGCAGTTGTATTTCTGCCAAAAATGGAGAGGGAAACACTCTGAAATCTCACGTGCTTACAATTTTGCTTTAAACAGATGTAATTTGCAATGAAAACTCAAAACATTTCCCAGGAAACCTTGTTTGTATTTGGAAAACATTTCGTAGAAAATTTCTCTGTCTGTCTTTAATTTTGAATATTTCTAAATCCTTTCCACCTTATACTGCTTGCTAAACTGACACTGCAATATTCAGTGTACACCTTCTCTCCAGAAATGCCGAATGGGGACCCAAGAGGGTTCTAGCTGTTTCTCTGGGGGAGGATCATGGTGCAGAAGCACTGTTGCTTGAGCAGGTACTCCGGGATCAATACAGAGGATCAGAAAAGAGCTCTAGGCCTGTTTCTATGGGTGTGGTTTGTATTTGTTCCAGATTAACCATGACCCAAAAGTTACTATTTGATGACCCTGTGATTCCCTATCTGTTGGCTATAAACATCCTCCACCTCATAGCAAAAATCCATGCTACAGAGCTCTTCATCCAGAGAGGGGTCTAGACGTCTCTTAGAGAAGCGTGCTTGTTTTCACTCTGGTTTGTACAGGCAGAGCAGAGCGGAGTTGCAGAGATCCTGTTTCTTGTGGTAGCTCAATGGCAGATGAGGCAACAAGAATGAATATCTTCTCTGGCCTGGCAGCATGAGGGAGGTTCAAAACAGGGACAAGAATAGCAGGGTTATTGCAACATGTAGATAAATGCTGGAACTGCTGTGATAGCATTGCTGATGCCGAAGATTTTCATGCACACACTTGTGGAAGGTACATTGATACTATCTAGCCACCACTAAATACTTCGATACCAAGAGATCTCTGAGCTGCAGTCTCTGGAAGGGTATTTGAGGCTAGGACATTCCCTCTTGCTTTCTTCCCTGTGCATCTAGGTTGGTCACTGTGAGAGGCAGGCTACTAGAGCCAGAGGGATATTCAGACCAACTCTGTATGATCGGACCTTGTGTGTTCTCAGCTAGAAAGTGAGAAATGAATTAGCTTGTAGGTGTAACTGATCTCTAAAGACTGCAGCTTGTTAAAAAGGGCTGAGGCACATCATCAGGTCAGTGTCACAATGCATGATATCCTGTTGCTTGGGCGGTCCTGCACGGGGGGAAAACATGAGGCTGGCACTTTGAGTGCTGGCAGTCTGGCAGCTTTCATGAACACTAAACTAATTTTTTAAGTGAAAAGGAGCTGAACCATTGCCAAGAAATTATGAGGCTGGGGAAGGTGTATGAGACTTGGGAGAGGGCAGCACAAAAAGAGCACTAAGTGAGAGATTCTTCCGGACATCGGTGCTCTGAGCCGTGTGTAAATGCACTGAACTGGAACATGTTAAATGATTGATAGTAGATAGAGGCTGTCTCCAAGCAGCACAAGACCCCAGAGACTCCTAAATAAGGAATACAATTCTTTTGCTGTTGGTGGTATGACTCATTGCTTGCTGTTTGGTTTAACCACCTGCTGTGAGGGCCCAGAACAGGACTGGTAAGTCTCTTAAACCTGGATTGCAAGAAAAAAGCAGCCAGGTTTTCAGCTCTTGCTGCTGCCTGGTCATTTCCTATCCACCTGGAAATATAAGATACCAGCAGCAATTACTGGTAGAGGTAGCCTGGGTAAGCAGCACAAATTCTGTCCTGTGTTGTTTGGCAATGGAGGACCTGAATCCACAAGTTATTTGTCTTCCTTGGCTCTCCTGGAAACCAAGGAAGCAGGGAAGTGACAGTTGACATGAAGCTCTCCAGTCCTGTCACTCAGAGCATCCACTGATGGGCGACAAAAGGCTGGGACAGTTCTGGGACAGAACCCTTCTGCCAAAGGAAGGCCCCTTGAATCAGTGACCCAGATACCCAGCTCCTACATACGGATTGGTAGCAACACTGGCAAAAACCTGATGCCTTTGTGCGTTCTACCCATTTGACCAGGTCCAAAGTAGTCAAAAGTGAAGTCTTCGGTTTCTTCCGGGCTCCGTTTGCAGCTGACATTTCCATGGCTAATGTCACTGTCAAAGTTCGGGCCAGTTCCACTGTCCAGTGTTAGGGGCAGGTCAAAGCTTCTTAGCAGTGTATATAAAACCAAATTGCGTTGTAGCAACGTAATGGTATTGCAGGATGCCAAGATTAAGGAGCAGGTTGCAGCGGTCCCTCTCTCATGCACAGATGTCCTTTGTTTGCCTGTTTCCAAGTGTCTGTCTCTGCTCACATATGAGCATGGTGAACAAATGCAGGTCCTCAGCTCCTTGAGG
>WEIS01082484.1:0-20750 GCA_013389965.1 Todus mexicanus
CTGGCCACTTGCTGGTTGACTGCTGGCAGTGTGCATTTGTCTGTCTGTCTGTCGGTCTAGCGGGGCATTTCCGAGGTTGCCTCCCAGTAGCCTTGACCGTGAAACCTGAGCCCGCACCGCTTGACCTGAATTTCCGAGGCACCCGCTGGAGCCCCGCAGTGTCACCGAGCCCGATTGAAACTCGACCTCTGTCACTAATGGCATTAACGGGAGCTGCGGGGCCAGCCTGGGGGTGCCCGGGGGATGCTCACAGCAGGGGATGCGGGATGCCTGGCAGGGAGGATGAAGGGTACCCAGAGAAGGATGAATGGATGGATGGATGGATGGATGGATGGATGGATGGATGAGTGGATGGTTGTCCAAGGAGGAACAGGCATGCTCAGAGAGGGTTGCAGGGCTGGCTGTCATGTTCCTCCCTGGGGCTGCATCTCCCCCCTTGTGGGTGCAGGGAGGTCTCGGTGGCGTGGCCCCCCTGGCCTCTGGGGATGTGCTGCCCGATGGCGCCAGCGTTCAACCTGGTCCAGCCCAGTCCAGCTCAGCCTGGATTGGGGTGGGGGGCCACAGCCGGTCCCCTGCTGGCATGGGGGAGTTCGGACCAGGGAAGGCGGCAGTGGAGATTTACGATGCGGGAGGACAGAGCGTGAAAGCAGTATATCATCATCAGGTTGGGCTGAAAGAAAGAAAACATATCTTCAACAAAAAGCGGGGCTTCGCAATTCAGCTGCGTTGTTAGGACAACGCAAACTATCCTTGAAATGATTAGTTCCACTTCAAAGGCATTTACATTCAACAGGGGCAGACGCAGCCTCTTTTTATGTCGCCAGAGGAGGAGGGAAAAAAAAATAATAAAAAAAAAGGCGAGGAGGAGGTGCGGAGGTTTTGTGCTAAGGAGAGTCATATGTTTGCTTCTTCTATTTATTTTTCCTCATTCAGGGGACACTTGTGTAAGATAAACAGAGCACTCGCAAGCGTAGGACTCCGGGGCTGCTGGCCGGGGAGGTGGATAAGGGGTGCCTGGGCAGCAGCTCCAGGGCTGGCATGGGCTCCCCCACCCCTTCCAAATGGGAAGTGAAAAGACAACAGTGAAAAAAAAAAAAAAAGAGAGAGTAAAAAGAGCAAAAAAAAAAAAAGCCTGACCTCAAGAGCTGTCTTTCCTGAGACATCTGTTATTAAGTTGAGGAAGCGTGACATACCTTTGGTTAGATCACAAAGACTCGGGGTATCTTAACAGAGTTTGGGAAAGATTTGAAGACTGAGGTGTCCCCATGCTGCTTGGGAATTGGCTCCAATGTGATGGCCTGGGCTGGGAACAAGCTTTTTGCGTTTGAAATCACGCATGTAAACCACTTCCCACAGAGGGAGAAAACCCTTTTGGTCAGTTATCCTGAGCTGCACAGGACTGAACACAAAGCAGGAAAAAGATGCTGGGATTAGCCCAGAGACAACATTTACCATATCCCTGTCATTTTCCCAAAACCTAACCCTAATCAATTCTTACACCCAAATGAACCTAGTCTTCTATTTCGAAGCATGTCACTTATTTTAGCTCCCAGATTACCTAATGGTACTGTTCCCATCATTCTTGATGTTGGAAGCCAAAAATCAAGCATTAAAAAAAAAGAAATGCGAACTATGAAGCCTATGTGAAGAGTTATCTCTGCTAACAGAGGAATTCCCCATCACCTGGGGACACGTGGGTGTATTTGTGTATAGATGAGTGGGGGTCTTTGCTCTCACTCTGTTTCTGTTGCCAGTTTCTGCCTGATATTTCACAACTCATCCTTGGGTTAGGCCTCATGGTTCTGTAGGAGAAGAAAATGGAAATTAGAAAAGATCCTGGGGAACAGTTTTCTAAAATATTTTGTCTCCCACAGCTATCTCAATGCATATGAACTGAATTATTCTCAATACTGGTGCTGATCAAAAATCTTTCTTTCAAGTCACTTTTGTGGGAAGGTTAACAATTTGCACATTTGAAACCCAACAACTATATATGGGTTGGTTTTTTTAAATATTTTTAAAGGTGTTGTGAACATTTTAATGCCTGCACCCATGAACTTTCTGCTTGAGCCCTGTTTGTTGGAAAACCAGAGATGATGATGGCCTCAGCTTTATGAAATAAATCGCAGTGTGCAAGTTAGTGTTTGGAAATGAAATCTTTATTCCAGCTAAGCTATAGCTAAAGTCAAGGTTTAACTGTTCCATGATCCTTGTTTTAGGGTATGAACATGCATTTGAGGCATTCCCGATTTATCTAAGAAGTTTCCTTCCCTTCGTTTTCCTTTTCCTCTTTCTCTCTTTTTCTTCATCAATGTTTTTGTCACTGGCATGAGAAGGCTTGTACAGGGGGAGCCGATGAAGTCAGCGTTCACTTGCAGTTACTTTCATCCACGTTTTGGTTAGGTATGTTGTTTGCTCTGGAGAGCTGTGGACCAAGGAGAACCAGCCTGATGCTGGGTTTTGTTCGGATGATATGGGCTGAAAAATTGTGTGCTGCAGCAACCAGCATATAGAAATTAGAAATGGGCCTTTCCATGAAACCAGCTCTCCTGGTGGTGTTGGTAACCAGGAGAAACGTGACCAACAGTGCAGCAGCAGCATTAGAGAGAAAAGCGCTGATATCTTTTGATTTGAATGCTCCAGAAAAAGAAAGAAAGAAAACTAGAAAAATCCTAATAAAAAGAAGCCAGTCTTGAAAACGAGTAAAAAAAGAGTCTTGAAAATAGTTTGGAGTCAGCGAGGCAAATGAGGGAAGAGAGAAGTTGGGCTGCTGTGCTGTGAGGGGCACCGGAGCTCAAAAATGAAGCTGAGAGCTCTGCCAGCCTGAGACATGTTAGCCAGTGGTGTTATTTTTCATTCCTAAAGATAAAGCAATGTTTTCAGCCAGAAAAATGCATTTTTATTGAATTCCTTGCAAGTTCATACTTCAAAAATGTGTTTTCCATTTCTGACTTTCTTGTTTTATGAAACACTAGAAACACGAGAGCTTTTCAAATATCCTCAAGAATGATGAGAGGTTTACATTTGTTCTGTCATTTACTCCGTCATTTATAGAGGCATTGTCAGGAAACTAAAGCTGATGTGTGTTTTAGCTCTACAGCATCTTCTGATGTGGACCTTTCCTTTCTTCTGGGTTTTATTGTTATTTTGCTACCTTCTTCCTAAAATACTGGAGGGACTACTGGAGCTGCTTGGCTGCAGGAGGGAGGGCACCATCTCTCCCTGGGACTCCCTGGTTTGGTGGGGAGCTTGTAAAGTAGAAACACACGAAGTGGAGAGGGACAGTCGCAGCAACCAGTGCCCTGCTTCAGGAAATTTTTTTTTTAGGGGGTGATGCTGAGTGAGCTGACAACATCTTGTGTTCCCTGGGTTCAAGAGAAGTAAGTTTGGGTTGTTTGCCCCAGCTGGTCCATAGCTGTCCATAAGCTGGCATTAACTGGGGTCAGCTCTTGGCTTTGCAGCCGGGTGCTGGTGGCTGTGGCACCATCCAAGGTGCATTTTTGGGAAGAGGAACACGGCTATTGATGAGAAACACACCCAGTTACTCCAGGTCCCTTTGCAGATCTGCCAATCACAGCCTCAGTGGTAGCGATGCAAAACTAGGGTGAGCAGGAAAATCCTCTTGGATTTGGGGGTTCAACCCTAAGGCCTGATGCTCTGCTCTGGTGTCCTTGCACGGGGCAAGCAAAGAGCAAGAGAACCAGTGCAGGGCACAGAGAGGGAGAGGGCCAGGTGAGGAACGCCCTTCCCCATGTGGTCTCTTCCCCCCTTGTTATCCCCTTGTCTTTCTCTTTCTCTGATTTTTGTGTGCGTTCATGTCTCCCTCCCCTCCTTCTTGTCTGCACGGCTCCTCTCCCATTCTTGTCTCGCTCCACCCTCCGTCTCTCTTGTCTGGCTGCCCCACACCCCTTTTGTCCTGCTCGGCTGCTCAGCATCGCTTTTGTGTGCTAATAGCAGCCGACTGTCACTGACTCAAAGGATCCCAACGCCACTGCCATCGCTCCCCAGCTTTTAATTCAGCTGCTGAGGACCAAGAAGGCTCCTCTGTCCCGGCCCCCTTGCTGTGCAGCGTGGATGATGTCCACTCCTGGGACATGTTTGTGGGTCCTCTCTTACTGGGCACAGCATCTTGGCTGTGATTGCCATGGCTTGGAGGGGACAGTCGCAGCAACCAGTGCCCTGTACCTCCCAGTTAGCTTGGAGAGGCCACCGAGTAGGTGACGGCAAGGCAAGCTGGAGCTGCAATAAGGTATTCCAGGCTGCTTTGAGCCACACCAAGGCTTCCTGACAGTGCTGGCACTCATGTGGCAGGAGCCCGGGGAAAGGACTTGCACCTTCACGGGGATGTAGGTGCCCCTTGCTCTTGAGACCCTCCAGCCCTTGCAGCTTCATCCCCATCTGAAGTGTTTCTTATTTTGTGTTACATTTAACTTACACCATTCAGGGAAATTGTTTCCTATGGGAGCTTTTCCTCTGAGTATTTGGAATTTGCTGTTTGTTGTATGGCAGGAGCTGGTGGCCCACAGCAGGCTATGGGAATTGGCCTTTCCTGCCTCCAAGCGCGTCCCCATGAGGCATGCAGGGGGCTTGTCCTTGGGCTCCCTTGGGCAGGAGCACTCCCCTCCACTTGGGGATCAGGTGCTGGCAGGGCCATAGGCTTCAGTGGCTCATTCACACCCCACTCTTTGCCCTTTGCTGGACGCTTCTCCCCAAATCCCACAAGCTGCAATTCTCGCAGGAGGCATCGTCGCCGCTTTTCCCCGCGGTGACAGCATTGCCACATGCTTTGTTGCTCCTCTCCCTCCTGGGAAGCTGCTGATCGCTCTCAGGAGCTGCCATGCTCAGCCGAGCACACCCCGAAGCTATCCTGGTGGGTGGGTGGGTTCCCCCTCTTGGAGCAGGGATGAGGAGCAGGGCTCCGGTTTGTACAGAAGCATTTTCATGCCTGGATAATGTTTGTTGTAACTCAAAGTCGCATTTGTTTTTCTAAGAGCCACACTCCATGCCCTGGTTTTGTCCTGGGGAGCTCCAGGCTGTGGCCGTGTGTCTGTACGGATGTTGGCAGAAACCTGCCTCACCCTCCAAGTCCTGGAATTGCTGTGATGCTCTGGGGGTGCTTCGTGTCAGCCAGGCGATACCGAGACCTTTAGTGCTGGCTGCGAGGGAAACAGCAAGGGGTGATGTGACCTGCCTCTGGTAAATACAGAAGAGTTGCAGAAAATGCTAAGGAGGCTGAAAAAAAGCAGCTAGCTTTAAGAATAATTATTTCTAAAGAAATAAACCGGTGTCTCTTCTAAAAGGACAAGGTGGAAAGTCAAGTAGTATTTTCTGTGGCCGTGTATTTCCTCTGAAATTGTGTAGGGTCATTTTCAAGTAGCCTATGCACTGCAAATATGCTTAGATTTAAAGGGGGCAAGAATAAGAATGAGTGAAAGCATTTTGCCTGATCACTCAACCTTTTCAAGACTTGTTTGAAATATTTTTCCCTGGCACTGTGTTTCCTTTCTTCTGAAGAGAACAAGCAGGAAAGAAAATAAAAATAGCAGAGGTAAAGGGAATAAATGCTAATGAGGCATTAAATGAAGTATTTATATTAGACGCTGATGGGTCTCATTTGTACCTCTGGAGTAAAAATAGAAGTAAATATATATGTATATAAATGTAAGGATACATTTAGAGACTGAGATATAGATTACTGGAGAGCCTGTGGATGTGTGGATGTGCGTTTGCATGTACAGGTAGGTGGAGAAAGAGAGACAGAAATCCACCTGTGTGCTGCTGTAGCTTTGATTTGCAGATGGGTCGGCTGGAGTGAACAAGTCCTCCTGTCCCTGGTACACCCCCCGGGTTGCTCTTTCTTTAAAAGAAATACGCAAGCTCCCTTAAAATCCACCATAGGCAGAGATAAAACAAGGCAGATGCTAATGAACACCAAGAGGTTTGCAGCCCCCCGAGGAGGAGCTGTGTGCGGGTTTCCACGGCACGCTGACCTTTTGTGTGAGTGCTTCACCCTGCCACAAAGTCAGCCTGCGTGACCTTCTGGAGCGTGCAGGAGTTGCAATGTCCTGGAGAGAAATCCTGTCCCTGCCGAACCCGCCGCAGCATCGCGATGCCAGCCGGAGCCGGCATCGGCAGCACTCGCTTTTCTAGAGATCACACACCATCACTGCTGTCAGATAAGGATATAAAAGCCTGTTTTTATTAATCTAGTACAGCCTTCTACGTATTAAAAAATAGTTGTGCCATTAATAATGAATTTGTCACATTTCTCTGTCAGTTCCAATTTGTGTTACTTCCCAGCCGGCAGCAGCCTTTGTCAGCCAGCACGGGGGGAGCTGGCAGAGCCCTTACCTGGCATCTCTGCCCTGTGCACAACCCCCTGCAAACCTGAGTGCTGCTTGCCAGGAGCTCCATCTTTACCACCATCCAGAAAAACACCCTGGTCCTTAAAACCATAAGGATAGGGAAGCTGGCTTAACTGGCAAACGTAATCTGGAAAGTGTTTTCTGTTCCTTGGCTTACTGGTCATAATCAGAGTGGCAAATACACAGTTTTAAATGAAAAGACCTTGTAAAGTCTTTTTCACTCTGAGCACTTACGTAGTTGGGCACACATGTCACTGGGTAACTGGTAAGAGAGTTACCTAAGCGTTCCCAAATAAATCTGCTTTTCCTCCACTGAGACCAGATTGGAATTTGAAGTGATGGAGCACAGGGAATTGCACCAAATATGGCCATCAGCATCTCTTGGCAGCAGCCGTTTCAGTGGTGGGAATGGTGGGCTCCCATCACATCGCACTTCTTGGCGCAGGTCCAGTGGAGCTGATATGTGGTAGGACACTGCCCAGACAGGGTCCCACAAAGCCCAGGGTGGGTCTGTGGCCACTGCTTTTCTCCTTCTGTTTCAGTATTTGCTATAAGAAATGGCACGTACCTCTGACTTTGCCACCTCCTCCAGTTTATTTTGAATATGAGCGGTCCATTAAGTCTGAAGGTCTTTAGGCTATGGGTTGTCTCTTGCCATAGGATATTTTAATCTGGTTTCAGAAGATGAGGCTCTCACTTCTGAGCTACTTGTCTGTCCCTGTTCCCCTGCTTTGCTAACTCTGAACCTGTAAATTCGAGACACTCGGCTTCTTTAGCTGTGCTGATCCCAAGACTAATTGGTATTGCCCTTGAAATCACAAGTCAGTTGTTGGAACAGCTTAAAAAGCTTGAAACAGGGGCGGGGGGGAAAAAGGAGAAAAGATTTGGACTGGGGTTTGATTTTCTCTGGGATGTTTGAGGCCATGGGAATGCAATACAAGGAGTGTATAATAAAGGGGTGATGAGACAGCGTGTTCCCTGGTACCTGCTGCTATACATGCTGGGAAGGTGCATTTAGCTGTGGAGCTGGTGGGAGCCTCAGTGGCCAACGTGGGCATGCTCAACTTGCGGCATTCCAGCCAGACTGTGGGCGCCTCCCTGGGCACATCTATTCGAGCTCTCCAGCATTAGTCACTTGGCGCAGCAAGGGTACGGCAGCATACAAGGTACCATTAAACAGACGTTATAGACTCTGGTTCAGTACAAGATAAGGAAAACACTTGAAAGTGACAGTGTAAATATATACTGCAGGTGTTTAGCATGATGTAGCAGTCAAGGGTTTTGAAGGAAACTTCTGTTATTGGGAGTGTTTAGGTTTTTTCTCAACTGTCATTGCTTGTTTTCTTTTCAAAGTCCTTAATCAAAACATTTGCTTATCCAGAGAACAGGCTCATGAATGCCTCCATGGGAAGTGCAGCAGCGGGTGATGCTGGCAGGGTCCTGTGCCCCTCGGTGCAGTCAGTTTGTGGGGTGCCAGTGGGTGCTGCTGGGGCAGGTGTCTCCCCAGACACCCCTATGCCCTGGTGGGGAGCCCCACAGTGAACCCTGATGAGTTACAGCCTCATTTGAGCAGTTTCATCCCTTCTCCACTGCTTTTTGCAGCTCTGCTCGGTGGAAAAGCTGTGGCTAATGCCTGGCAAGAGGGGGACAGGGAGGTGATCTGGGGGCTCCAGGTGAAACGATGGGTGGGGGGAAATCTTTCCTTTCCCTGAGCCTCCCAGGGGCTGGCAGCACCCAGCACACTTGGGACATGATGCTGTTGTCCTCTACCCTGATGGGGTGGGGAAGTGGGACCTCCCTTCCTCAGGGCTGTCATTACTGTGTCTTTCAAAACACTGAGTTGTTTTTGTAATCTTGATCTGTAGAAGAGGTTTCTTTCACTGTCTTAGCTGCGAGCTTTTTGAGCTTTGCTATTATTGCCTGTGCCATGTGCTTTTAAATTGCTGCTCATGCCACAGTCTTTATAGCCTTTGCTCACACACCACGCTGTTGTAAAATCTTTTCTTGTTTAAGATCCCGAAGTCTACCTGGCGTGAGTGCTGAGGTATCGGCTGTGCTGCTGAGCAGCCAGCCCATGAATTCAGCCCTCAGTGGACATGACCAGCAGAGGCAAAATTTACCGTTGTTTTTAGAGAAAAGCTACTGAAAAAGGAAGAGGAGACCAGCGAGCTGTAACAAAGTGTTTTTTCATGTACATGTGCCTGTGTGTTGAGCCATGGGTGCCAGCCAAATTGCTCTCAGCAAGTTCAACACAGGACAGGCCAATTTAGAGGTACTTGAAAGTGGCATCATCAGAGAGCTGTGGGACTGAATGTAAGAATTTGGTAGGAAAATATTATTCTGAATTGTTGACCTGAGACTGAAAAGAAAATGTGATAGATGTATCTCCAGGCTGTACCACGCACCACGTACTCACAACGTCTTTGCTTAACCCTTGCTGATGACATGGGAGTTATGGCCATGCTGAGAGGGGATCCTGGCAGGGGTGCTGCTGCACCTCTGGGCTTAAAGGATACAAAGAAGAAAAAGCTGGAGAATTATTTTTATTAGATCAACTGTTAAGTAGGACCCAGGTGCTTTTAGCAAGCTATTGGTGACAAACCTATTGGCAAAGATCACGACGGTAACAAAAGATTCTTTTCGAATGATGGTTTCAAAGTTAACTTTGTAGGAAAAAACCTTGTAAAATATGTGTATGTCTGTGCACACGTATCCATTTGCAAAAATCCCCAACCCTGTCTATAATTTTCTGGAGAAATATAGATGTGATTGTTGATCTTCCTTTTTAACTGAATTGAATATTAGCGTTCTAAGCTGACTTTTACATCTGTGTCCTGCAGGATTACACAGGAACCTTCTCTGACTGCGATATGGGTGACCCTAACGAATGTGTGTGAAGGACATTTTCTTTTTTAAAATATGTGTTTTTCAAGAGGTTGTAGTGAAGCACTCAGAAATTCTTATTAATCTATCAGAGTTAGCTAATTAGTGTATGATTCAATGCTAGTTGAATAATATGTGCGTTTTTTCCCCCTAAGAATGACTCCTGGGCACCCATGGAAGCTTAATGAGAATGTATGGGACTAAACAGGGGCAGAATTTGGGCCCCAAATACCAGTTTTCTGGGGAAAAAAAAAAAGGCAGAGAAGCTTCTGAGAAGCAGTACAAGATGCTGCTTTAAAATTCAGTTATTGTCCTAGTGATTGACTGCACTAACTGTATCCTGCCAGTAACGGCTGGCTTTTAAAATATATATTTGTGATTAGTTTAATTCATGGAGCCTTTTTCCTCTGAATTGATTTGATGAAATGAAATAGGCAAATAATAAATTTTTCACTGGAATGAATCTACTTAATCAATTTAGACAATCAGTTTGTTCTTTGCCTAATAACATTTGCAAAAAGAAAACAAAGTCTTTCATTAACAAGGATGGCCAGACATTCATAATGAGAGGTGGCATCTAACATCAGGTTATGTCTTCTGCATGAGCAGAAAACAGGATTAAACATCTGGTGCAAATACCTGGCTCTAAAACGTCTCTCCTGCTACTCAATGTGGGACTCAACATTTGTTTTTTCCCCTGGCACAAGTCCCATTCACATCCCTGGACATTTTGCCAGGGCAGGAGTTAACGACAGGTACACGGGTCCAGATCTGAACCTGCCTAAAAAGTCATGAAGGTTTCCAGTCTCCTTTTGCTGGGAGCTTAGGAAATAATGCAGAGACCAAATGCAGTGTCGAGACCCTGCATTCAATCAAGTTCTCTCATTTGCTTTTTAGAGAAGGAATTTAATGCGTGGCATTATTAAATAACTGCTTCTTACAATGGGCTGCAAAGTAACAACTCGCCTGAGAAGCCTGGGAGTTCAAAGCGTCTCTGTACAGGGAAAACAAACACTACTAGCCAGAGAGTGATTACTCTTGTTCCGCAGTGCAGAGGACTGTTTGGTCTAGTAATTTTAAAGACATTATCTCCTAATGTTTTATTTTCGCTCTGTTCTGGATTTTATGTTGATTTTAATTATACCTCTTAGGAATAATATCTGGTAAACTAATTTTGGTGAATGGCAATGAAAAAGCATTATCCACCTACGGTAATTACACATATTTCCTAGTCCCTAGATAAAATAGTTTTACTTAAACCCCACTACAGAATTGATAAACTCCTTTTTACAGAGTCTGCCAGTGGAGTTTCAGATAATAGAAATCTAAAATACTAATCTCAGCATCCCAGATGGCCGCCTCCAGGAGCAGCATAAACTGTTTCCCTCAACAAATTTCCTTTTGCAGCCTTCTCAGAAAAACACAGTGAGCCAAAGCAAAGACATACAATAGTTTCCCTCATGGTTCCCATTAATTTAATAACTATGGGGTTAATCCTTCTGCCTTTGAAATCAGAGGTTGTTTGGTGGGGGGTTTTTTGCCACTGAGTTTTGCTGCTGAGTTTTGCCCATCCAATGGCTCTCCCAGGGCGCAGTGTAAATGCCCAGCTGCCCCGTGATGGACGTTTGCTGGTGCTGCTCGATATGTGGGAGAATTTTATTCATCCCTTCTTACATCCAGCAGAATAACACTGATACTTGGGCCTCTCTTTATTAAGGCAAATGTCCTATTTAATAAACTGGATGCTTCAAAACGTTATTTCTAACATTTTGTTGTGAAAAATGTTAACACAATAGCATCTTTTTCCTCACGTCTTCTGCATGTTTGGAAACAGAAGCTCAAGATGAGTAGTTGCTTCCACCTGTGGGTGATGTCTAATGACTGATAACCTCCTGCTGGGACACCGTCCATCTCTCTCCACTGTTTCCTCCTTCAAGCCTCTACTCAAAGCATGTCTTTCCCCCAGCACTTTGCAGGCAGATGGGTATGGAAGTGCTAGGCTACAAATAATAAAGGAATAATAAAATGGAGGTAAACCCTGGTGCCTGCAGGATGGGACAACCTTTCCTGCTCCTAGATGACTGCTGCACCTCTTTCTCTCCCCTTTGTTTCTCTCAGCTCTTGTTTGCCCCCAAAAGCATCATGCAGGTCTCTGCAGTGAGAGGTAAGGAGTTTGCGGCAAGAACCCAACTGAGTGATATTTTTTGCACAAGGGTTGCTTGATGTCAGAATTTCCTTTTGTCTGATTTTTTACTTCCCCCTGAAATCCTTAAGGAAAGCTGAGTCAGGAAGCCTGAGATAATGTTAGGAGTCCAGCAGGTTTATTTAAGGGTGTTATGGAAATCATGTAAAAGATGCATAGCAAAAATTATGGGGAGCCAAAGGCAGCAGCATATAGAGGGAAAGGGAAATGAGGAATCTTCTTCTAGCATGGATATCCTGACCAGTGTGGCTGTGTCAAGCCCAGCTTGGGGGAAATCTTGCTGGTTCTTTAGCTGGATTCAGACCCCATCAACCTCTGCTGCTGGTTAAGGTACAGTTACGTGCTGTCCATCCTGTAGCTGATCACCTCTACTGAGGGGGGTTTTTCTTAGCATTAATTAATGCTAAAGACAAAATTCAATTAATGTCTTTAAATTGTTTCATGCAAATTCACTTTACAGGCAGATTTTACCCCACTCTTGAAAACTGTGGTAGATACCTGCAAGCCATTCTTCTGTGCGGGTATGAGCCGTTCACATCTGCTGTTTTATTTGGCATTTCTGCTGTATTTCAAAAAAGTGAAAAGCGGGGACACAATACATCAGGACCAGCTACCCTATTTAGCGCTGTATGGGCATCATTTATGTTTTAGGCTAAACTTGGACTATTATACGGTGGCAACGCCTGCCCTTTCGCAAGCCTGGGCTTTTGTAGTCTGCAAGATCAAGCATTGAAAAAGTGCCGCTCCTAATTCTCGCCTGTGAAAAGTCCCCGTCAGCTCACATTGTACCTTCTCCAGCAGAGATAATGCTGTGAAATGATCCAACTTGAACTTTTTCCCCTGTCTTTAAGCTTTAAGCTTGTGTTTAAGGAAGCTCATCTTTACCCTAAAAGTGACAATGCTGGCAATGGAAACTCCCATTCTTTGCTCATTCTGATGATGTTGAGGCTCAGCACATGTGGGGGTTTTGGGGAAGCGGGGAAGGTTTTACTGTGTCTGTTCCTGGTACATCCAAAGAGCTTCTCTAAAGCCTGATTTTGACCTTATGGAACCCAGCAAAAGGCTTCTCTTGATTAAAATGGGAGAAAGATGAGATCTGTTGCTTTTACCGAATGGTTTATATCATGATTTCTAGTGGACAGAGAAACTGAAAAGGTGTGAGATTTTCATACTGGTGACCAGTGGTCTGTGGTACCTGATAGTCAGAAATAAAATACTGGACTGAGCACAGTGACTCCTTACATGATGGATGCTTCATCCTGACAGGCAAGGATTTCCAGTAAAGAAAAGTATGGAGGGATTTATTTCTTTTTTTTCCTATCCATTCAGTTAGTGTTTTCGTGAGCCATTTCTGCAGTCTTTGGACGTTATTGGTTTTGTTATATTAGTTTAAGTATCAGATGTAAAAATATGTATGAGATAAAGAAAGAACAAGGCATCTCTAACTGCTACAACAGATCTCTTGTAAATCAGTCAAATGCGTATTAAAAAAAACCCACAACAAATCAGTAATTAATTTTGCAGTATTTGACTATTAGGGTATTTAGAAATAAAGGTAAGAAGTAATCGTTCAACAGAATCTAATAGAAAGCGTGTTCCACTGGTGAATTGTGTTGTTAGAACAGCAGAATGCAGCGAATCTACGACATATGCAAATCAGACTGGTTAAAAAGTGTAAGCCGAGTAATATTTCATTCCAGTCACTGACTGAGAAAGAAATAAATACGGAGTTTTAA
Source organism: Todus mexicanus (assembly GCA_013389965.1). Lineage (NCBI taxonomy): Eukaryota > Metazoa > Chordata > Aves > Coraciiformes > Todidae > Todus > Todus mexicanus. The sequence goes on from WEIS01082484.1 coordinate 13,188, forward strand.
GTGTACTCTGTGCTCTAAAGCGATGATATATGCTTTAATTTTAAAGGTAATCTGTGCTGTTGGGAAGAACTGCTGTTAGATATACACTGCTTCATTTTGGTTGGAAAACTAAGCTGCTTGTATAGTATATTGAAATTATTATTTAAACCCAAAGCTGAATACAGAGCAGGATTCTTCATGGACAGACATTAATTTCATTTTATTGCTGGTTTCTCGTTAAGTGTGAGGAACATGTGTCTGTCCCAGTTCCAGAGACTTAGGATTTGTAGTGCTTGGGCTTGGCTTTAGGGTAAGTTTACTGTATGTGTGAGCAGAAGAAATGCGCAAATAACAAGGAAAAAGTGCAAACTTTCTCCTGCCTGATCTATATTAACTGTCTTCCCTGGAAATCCAGGACCTGCCATCCTCCAGGAGGGCTTTTCAAAAGGTCTGTGTGTTTAAGCAGCAGTTTGGGGTAACGTGGGGAAGGGGCTGATTAAGAGCAATGAAGTGAACACTTTTGCCTTTCTCAGCCACTGGAACAAAGATACTAGTGAGGAGATTGAGCCTTTTGTATGTAAACGTGTTCTTGGTGGCTTTGGGTGAGCCAATTGCTTGTGCAAATAAACACCAGAGGCACAGACTTGCCATTTTGTGTGAGAAGCGTAAATTCTAACATTGATAGCATACACCTCAGTACATCGTGGCTGCAACATTAATCACCTATTATAGGATTTTTAATTTATTTTTTTTTTTTGCTGTGAGGTTTTTTTGTGGTGGGTTTTTTTGTTTGTTTGTTTAAGCGCCCAGAAATCAAATATTAACCTGATTATGAATTCAGCGTTACATGTAAGGCGGAGAAGAGCTGCAGGTGGTGACAGGCAACTGGATTGTGTTTGATCTGGCAGTTTTCATCTATGCCACCATTTTATTCCTGCTGTGGGACTGCAGCAAAATGGTGGTTCACTCATTCGGTGCCTCGGCGATGAATAGGGTGTGTGAAATCCCAGCTCCTGTGTGCCAGTGACTGTGCTCGCTCTGGAAAAGAGCTCACTGAAAGATAGACCCTTGCTGGCATGTGATGTACAATAGGATCTCCTACTGAGGAGCTCCCAGTGTTGAAGCAGGGAAAGAGCTACATTAATTCTTCTCCTGGGATGTGGGTTTAGGAATTTCATCATCCAGTGAGTTGGGGTTTTTTTTNATGCTTGGACAATGCTTGAACCAGCAACTGGACTCTGGAGACCATGGGAAACATCTGCATTACTTCTAAGAGAAGTGACATGTGACTTGGTTTCCACACCTACTCTTGAGCTGTGACCAGCTAAGGCTGAAGAAGGCTGATTTCTATCCTGGGATGGGACAAGAGCTGCTGCACTAGGCCTTGCCTCAGCCAGCCTCCAACATGGAGTGTGTTTGGGTCCACCTAATTACAACGTATTGAAAATGCACAGCATGTGAGTAGCGTTACCTGGGGGAGACGCTGAAAACCAACTGTTGATGCTGGCTTTGAGCTTCTAGGAATCAAGAAAGTCAAGAAACGTGGAAGTGTCACCAATAGAGCTCAAAACAGAGACCAGATGTGTCAATGGACTCCAGTTAGACATTTTTTGTGTTGTGCCCTGTGGGAGAGGAATGCAGGAAATTTTTGTTTTCTTTCCACGTTAACTGAGGAACCTGGACAGCCCTCCTATTTCAGCTGACTCTGTCCCAACCCTGCTGCCAAAGGAGAGTGTTGGCTAGGAGGAGTTTGCATTGCTTTGGGCTTGTTGGGGAGCTAGCCTATGCTGTGGAGTCACACAGACTTAAGGACCTTGCTATTCCTGTGACCAAAAGCTCAAGCTGGTGCTGGTATTTGCCCTTCTTTGGCAGAAGTGAAATCTTTCTCATGAATGTTGACTGCAGGTGGTAACCTCCTATAGAGGGAGGACTGGCTAGGGGGTCTCTCAGCCATCGCTGGACAGCAAGAACCTTCTGGCCCAAATTAATTGTTCATTGAGGGAATTCTGGTTCTTGTGACCTGAGACAAGTAAAACTATGTGGACCAATAGTGCTTGGGTCCTGGCCAAGTACTTCTGTAGGAGTCACTGGGGATGTGTTGTGTGTGTACATTTATACCGTGAACTGGATGGATTGGGCCATGGATTTGCTGTCTTCCAAGCTTAGAAGGCACCTTGCACAGCTCTGGGCTGACTGACATAGTAGTAATCTGTAGGGATCGTTTATTCACTGGTAACTTTAAAAACGATTTTTGTGCTGGGATGACCTTCAGAAGAGAAGCTATTTCAGAAGGGAAATTTTTTTGGACTGAAGTTTTCTGCATGTTTCAGCCTCACAGTTGTGCTTAAAACTGTTGTGTATCGATAAGAGTTTCCTTCCACCCATAATCTCTTCACTCCTTCTGTTCCCTGCTGTAAACAAGCCATTAAAAATGTGTTTATGACATCACAGTTGGTGACCATGGAAGTGACTTTGATGTTAGAAAGACAAATATAGCATTGTGATTTCACGGCATGATCAAGGCACGAGAAGACCCTTGTTCAAATGGTGGGTAATTAACAAAGGTGGTGGAGGGGAAGCTTGAAATAAACGTGAAGAACCAATTGACTGAATATGATACATTTTAAAGTTTTCCCCAGTGTGAAAAATAAAATAAATAAGAATTTTAAAACCCTCTTTCAAATGAAAAATTGCAGTACTCTGGCTGTACGATTTTAAATAAAAGCCTATAGGGTAAACAGAGAACTGGGAGGAAAGCTTTCAAATAAGAATTACACATATGCAAAAAAACCCAGCAGGCGTCTTTCAAACTAAAGTGGTCTGTGCTTAGATCAGGCTTGGAGCATCAGGGCCAAACTAGGCTACAGGCCCAATCTTTCTCCAGTTTACACCAGTAATAAAGCCTTGCAGATTTCAAGTGGACAAGGATGGAGCTGGAATCACTGTCTTGTAAAATCCTCACCCTTTTCTGCGTTATCCTCATGGTCCTACCTGCCTGCAGCCAGATCCCTCTAAGGAGTCAGGGCAGCCAAGTCTGGCAGTGGAACAAAAGTCTCCTGATTTTGCTGTAACTCTGACTCCTCCTCAGTCCATCAGGCCAATGCTCATGGAGTGACTGCATCCATCATTTACACAGACTGCTGAAAATAAGCCCTCGTTTTCACATACATTTTATTCAATCATTAGCATTACATGCTTCAGAGGCAGCAGGACCAAGCCTGCTAGGAAAGTATTGTCAGAATCCTTTCTGGGCTCTCTTGAGCAGTTGTTCTACTGTATGTAATTATGAACAAAACAATCTCTGAAAAGACTTTCTTGGATTCAGAGAGAGATGAGAACAATTGGAGAGATTAAAGACAATGGTTCACCTCAGCTAATTGTTTTAAATAAAGTGGCAAAAGTGAAGAAAACACCAGGCAACTATAATTAGGATGATAATTCTTTGTCTGCAGAAATATGTGCCCTGTTGCCTCTCCTATTACAGAGCAATAAAAGGCAATGAAGTGGAAGGGAAAAGTAGGGATGAACAGGGGGTGCTAAATACTGGACTGGAAAGGTCAATAATTGTTGTCTTGAAGGTAAAGTTGATATAAAAAAAGCCCTGCAGCAAGGCTGCCCCAAGTGCTGCCCAGCCTGCTAAAGGGTTACGCAAGTGTTGGGGCTTGTGAGTCTCCCTGGCTGCCCTATGCCCTTCCTCCTGGCCAGGATCACAGCTTACGAATGCTGCTTGGGATTTCCAGGTTTCCCTTGCCGAAGTTCACACTTCCTCCTGTGAAAGGAAAAGCCTGAGGTTTGGGAGATTTGTATGTTCTTCATGTCCAACTTCTCTCGCAGCCAAAGGTTCAGCCCAGCAGGTAGAGAGGAGGACACAGCCCCTCCTTCACACGTGCCGGTGCTGCCACATCTCTCAGCTCTGCCTGACTGTGTGTGCCTTCTCCGCTCCCTGAAATATTCCTCATCCTGTTACCATAGAGCTGCGATAACTGTAGTACGTAGAATCATAGAATAATTAAGGCTGGAAAAGACCTCTTAGATCATCAAGTCCAGCCTATGACCTACCACCACCACTCAGCTAAACCCTGCCACTAAGTGTGGCATCCAGTCTGTCCTCAAACCCCTCCAGGGATGGTGACTCCACCACCTCCCTGGGCAGCCCATTCCAGTGTTTTATCCTCCTTTCTGTGAGGAAGTGTTTCTGAATATCCAACCTAAACCTCCGCTGGCGCAGCTTATATCGCCCCTTTCTTGGCTTTGAGTGAGGTGTGGGCAGGCTTGGCTGGCTGAAGGCTTGTCCAGTGACACCATGTGACAGTCCTGGGCTACTGTCAGTCTCTATCTGAATCAATAGGGATTCAGCAGGTTGGCTGTGAGCAGGTTTGGTGTATGATTCACTCTGCAAGCCACCGGGAAATGGTTTGGTGTATGAACGGTGTGCTTCAATTGTGGAGATTTCAAGCAGGCCGGTGCAGGGTGGTTGTGCATGTTCATGCTCGTGTTCTTGTGGCTGCTCCTCGCTTTCTGTGAACTGGCTTGTAAATGAGAACAGACCCATGTTCGCTATCAGAAAAGTTTTTCAGACTAGTATTTTGCAATATTAACCCTTTTTTTACCCCTGTGTACTGCTCTCTGGGGTATGAAACTTGCAATTTGGGGATAGGAAAGGATGACTTCGCCATTTTAGTGCAGACTGGAAACACATGGGTCCTGGTGGTGCTGCAGCCTCTCCCTGGGCTGGTGCACTGCTGGTGACACGTTTGTCTTTCCTTCTCTCTGGGGTGGTGGCAAACTGCTGCTATAGAGACTAGTGATTCAGATAGCTCATATGTATGTTTGCAGTTCTCACCTGTTGGATGAAAGCTGGGGCTGTTGTTTCTAATTGGGCTTCCCAGGGGAGGCTTTTATGCCTCCAATTAACCCCTTGCATAATTACCCATAGAAATAAGCAGCCTGGCCCTGGGATGGGGCAAAAGGTGCTGCTGGCCAGTAGCTGCCCTTTGCTTTAGATCAACAGGTCATGTCTCCCTCTGGGGACAGCCACTGCGGTTGGGGTGGCATTGGGAGCAGGGACACCTAGACCTCTGCTGGGGGCTGGCAAGGGGGGCACAAGGGCAACTGATCCGCTGAGAGTTTTATATGCAAGTATAGAGAAATTTAGTTTTCTTTGGGCTAGAGAACTCTGTGGTACCCAGGCAGCATAAAAGTCATCAGGGGGCAAAAGCTGAGTTCCTGAAGGGGTAAAGGGTTTCTTTTTGTTACACTTCTGTCCAGTGCCTAATTACTGTTTAGAGAAGGAAAATATTTCTCATCCAACAGCCCCCCCACTTCATCTCCTCTAGCGAGGCATGAAGGACCAAATTTTACATCTATGAAATCAACAAAGTAAATCAGAAAAGAGTATCTTCCCCAAAAGAAGGAAGAATGAATCTGTTCAGCCTCATACCAAGAAGCAAGAAAGATCATAAAATCGCAATGTTTTAAAATACTCCTGGGTCACATTTAGCAGCTGGCACAGAGCAGCAGGGAAGTGCAAAGTGTAGTTATTGCTTATTTTAGGTACTTTATTTTGTTTGGTTTGGTTTGTTTCTCCCAGGCTCTTGATAGAAAATGATGCAAGCTTGCCTTGTGAGGAAGGAGGAACATTTATATTGACAGGTTGCTGAAGCACACCTGAGAAGGCAAGCTGACCAGGGAGAGCTAGTCTTTTTCCTGGCTGGCAGACTTTCTCGACTGAGTTATGTAAAAGTGTGAAAGCCCTCGGTCCTCAGCCAGCAAAACGCTGGTCATTTTGGATATATTGTTTGAACACATCCGTTGGAGGACGGGCAGAGACCACCAACGCTCTGGCCCCGAACAGCCTTTTTCAAAGGGAAAAATGTTGGTGGATTCTCACCACGGTGATTATAGGGGATTATTCTAGGATTCTCAGAAGTATCTGAAAACCAATCTTTCTAAGTTATTTCTGAATAGCTATTGAATGGATAATTTCCATATGCATTATCAAAATGATGTGCTGGCAGGGAAATTTAGCTGTATTGTATTTGATCGGTAATTGGTGAAATGTTTTCCAGTAGTGTCGGCAACCGCTCTGTGTAGGGATTTACAAGGTGTTTAGATACATTTATATGTATTCAGTTGCTTTATGCTATCCAAATGCTTTGATGGTGTGGAGAAACTAACGGGATTTATCTGAGCATTTAAAGACAAACTGAGAAGAGTTTTGCCTTCTGAGACCCAAGTTCAGAGTTGCATTGCTTCTGTTAGCAGTTGATGACACCACTAACATTTAAAATGACGTACAGTGTTAAACTCTTGATCATTAAAGACTTGCAGATCTGGAAAATAGGAGAAGCTCGAAAGCCATCAATGCAAATGCATTAGAGCAATTAGTAAAGAAAACATCAATGATAAGAGTGAAAACTTTCCTTAGCTCAGATTGCTTCTTTCAGTCTGTGGCACTAATGATTAAGATTATGCCGTATCTTTGATTTTATCTCGGACCACGTGAAATAAGTATTTGATAAAACGTGCCTCGCTTTTTCAACTGAAACAAAGAGAAGAGATTAAGACTGGGAGAAAGTGAAAAAAATATGCAAGGAAGGGAAAAAAAAAATCACCATAATTTCTGGTTAAAGTTGAACTGTAAAGGAGAGCTGCTGTTTAACGCTGGGTTTCCATTTCAGTAATGTGACAAGCACATGGTGAATACGAGCACACGGAGGCAGGGCCAGGCAGGAGACGGGCAGCACGTCAGCCTGAGCTTTAAAAATGTCTGTGTTGTAGTAAAGTAGCTGGGGTCAGAAGCAATTTTCTGGAATTATATGTACTCCATGAGGTGCTGACAAAGGGACAGAGCTGAGCTGCTTCAGGAGTGAGGAGGGCAGTAAATAAAAAGTCAGCACATCCATCACAGCACAGAGATACCTCTATGCTCCCAGTAGAAGTGAAACATCTTTCCTTTAGCCTCTGTGTGGCTGGTGTATGTTGGTACAACGCTTGCATTTTGGATCCAAAGCTACTGGTTCATGCTGATGTCTACAGCCGCAATGTGTCACTTATGTGGGCAAAAGGTCAAGGTGGCCAGGTATATCAGGGCACCCCACACTTCCCACCTGAAACATCTCTATGGCTTTAGAAACACAGAAGGAAAGAGCTGATTCTTAGACTACTATTTAAATATTCCAACTTGTCACTACCTGCTGACTGCAAAACAAAGCCAAGAACAGCCCTCTGATTGTTGAATCAGACACATTCTAGACATAGATTTAAGTGATGTTTGATTTTAGGGCAGTCTGTCTGTCTGTCCTGGTGTCCCACGGACCTCTGTGAGCTCTACGTGGCTGAGCTTTTCTTAGATGCTTTTGTGCTGCTGCTCTCAGCATCCTCCAGAGAAGAACCTGCAGCTGGAGGGGATGATGATGATGATGCAGGAAGAGACTAAGTGACTTACCTGAAGCCAGAAAGTCTGTAGTGGAGGAAAGAATTGAGGCTTGGTTGCTCAGTTCTTGGTCCAGTAAGCTGCACCTGGGACTGTCCTTCTGCTTTAAGCAATGAGAAAATTCAATCCATTAAAAATAAAATAAAATA
>WEIS01082495.1:0-13618 GCA_013389965.1 Todus mexicanus
CCCCCCCCCCCCCCAAAGGCCAAGCTTTGTTTTAGTTTCAAAGCATTTATTAATTCTGAGATGCTCACTCTGTAGTGCTCCGTGGAGTGGGCTTCAGAAAACAGTGGCGTTAGCTGCTTTTGATGAGGATCTTTAAAAATCCTCCAACTCCATTGCTTGTGTTAAGCTGCACTGGTTTCTCACCTAGAAATCGAGCTGGTGCATTTTCCTGCTCTGCGTTTGGGTTCTGCAGTGGCTGCTTCACCTTCTCCTGAAGTTCAACAATAGCAGTTCTGGATTGGGAATAAAAAAAATAAAATAAATCCCAAGGTGTAAAGATTTGAGCTGGTTTGCGTTCACCTCAGCTCTGTGTTCCCTGCTGAATTTCGGGATTTGAGGCCGTGTCCTACAGACCTGAGAGGACTTTCAGATGCTAATGGTGTGACTCTAACTGAGAGCCACTGCCACTGAGCTTTCCTCTTGGCTGAGCTGGCTCCTGGGCTGCCTTCACCACCACCATCAGCCTGGGGAGGTGGAGTGACTCTGTACCTCCTGAAGCACCATAGGGCACGGGGAGGAGGAGGAGGAGGAATGACACTGATCAGGAGGCACGTGGGGCTCCGCAGAACTGGTGGTGGCTGTGGGAAGCAGGGTGTCTACCTTCTCTCAGGGGATGATGGCTTTAATTTCATGCTGAGGTACACTGTGGTGGAAAGCACGACAGAAAGGCAGAGAAGCTCTGATAAATCCCCAGGCATTTGCCAGCTTTCATGGACAAGAACCAACCTCTGCCTCCACAAGGGCAGTGTTTGCTACCCTCTGCTTCTCTTGTCTCTCTCCGTTTGCCATCTGTGTGGTTGTGTCTACCCCAGGCAGACTTGGTTTGGGGGATTCCAGTGGTAAAGGGAGAGGATTTTATTGGCCTATTTGACAGCGCTGTGGCTGGGTGCTGGTTTCTGCCTTGTGTCTCTGCAGGATGGGCCAGCCCAGCTGGCTGTGCAGCAGCTGATGCCTATAAAGGGCTGTGAGGATGGCAGGAAGGGGAGGGTGGTGTGCTCTCTACAGTAGCTGGGCAAGGCTCTGTCTGCTGTGTCAAGTTGGCTTCAGGCATTAAAGGCACCTTGATGGTGTTGGTTAGATGGCCCAGTGACTCCTGTCCCAAGGGAGGTGGCTGGAGCATGAGGTGAACTTTGCAGAGTAGCTTTGATGGTTGGACTTGATGATCCCAAGGCTCTTTTCCCACCTCAAGGGTTCTATGATTCTATGGTTCTATGCATAGGGAAGCGCAACTCATAACCACCCTTTTCCTTAGTCTTCCATGTGTCTGCAGAAGATCCAGTCGTCCCTGCTCCCGCATGGTTCTGTATCTGCTTTGCTGGGCAGAGTTAAGGTGATACTGGAGGAAGGACCGTGCTCCTGGCTGTCCAAAGCCATGTCTGCTGCTGTGACTGGGGCCACCTGCCCTTGGAGTCGGGTGCTGTTGATCTCCTTCCAGCAGTGAATGGTGGGGACCTGCTGGTCCACCCAAGCTCTTCAACACAAAACATCTCCCCTTGCAGGGAGATGGCTGGGGGAGATGTGTGGCCCCTCTTGCAGTGCTTGTTAATTTGGTAGGCAGCTTCTTTAATGCTGCTTTTTTTCCCAGACCACCCAGTTTTTGTATCACCTGGCTGCGTGCAGACCCTACAGCTAGAAGGAGAAAGCCCAGCCCTGCTTCTCCTCTGGCTTAATTTTCTTCAGCTGCTGGTGGGTGGGCTGCTGCACCTCATTCAGGAAGCCCTGGCCCTCAGAGGCTGCAGGGAGCTAGCTGAAATACTCCCCTCATCTTTCGTGGGGCCATTGCCCAAGAGGAGAGTGTGCTTTGGGAGCGGAGGGGGTTTGGAGTATATTTCTTGCACTGATTCACTTGGTCGCCACCATTTGCATGAGATCTGGTACCTGTGATCTGTGTTGGAGCTGGTGGATGGGTGTAAATCCTGGGTGGCATTGCCTCGCTGCAGCACTTTCAGCGTCCTGCATCAGACCTGCCCCTCAAGCCTGAGCCTTCATGCACTGAGCTGGGAGCTGCGAGGTAAGGGAGCTCCAGAGCCTTCCTTGCTGGGAGATGAGGAAGGGGAACACCACAGGGTGACAATGATCCCTCCCAGCTGTTTCTGCATCTCTGACCAGACCAAAGCAGGTGGGCAAGTCTAAGTATATAAACAAGGTGCCCTGTGTAGGGCCACAGTTTTCAGCAGTGCTGAAGGGTAATGTTCCCGTGCCATGGGTCTGGTGCCGGGCTGCATAAGGAAAATCTGCTGCCCTGCGCAAGCTCTGGAGCTGGGATGGGATGGCTGCGGTGGTTTGCGCAGGGAGGAAGAACAGCATGCAGTGCCTGGAGCCCCTGGTCACACTGCAGTCCTTGCTGGGCTGCTGTCTTGGCAAGGTGGCTCTGAGAGATCTGGCTACCTAGAATCTTGGCCAGAGCTGCTCAGAGACCTTCAGGAGAGACAAAGACAGAGGCATCAGAGCCCAGTGACACCCTGCTGCAGCTCAGCCTTCCTGGATATGAGGGATCAGAGCTGTTTCACGCTGACCTGTGCAATGGTACCAACTCTCTTACGCCCATGCTCTCAGTTTAGTCATACTGGGATGCACAGGTGCTGTCGCAGGGCTCCGCTTCCCTCTCCCATGGGATTTTGGCAGAGTGGTGATTCACTTGTGCTAACCTGTGGTCTGTGCGCTCCCAAATGCCATGACCTTGGTCCCTGCATCACCCGCGTCATCTGGGCGTGGGGAGCACTTGGCGACGAGGATGCCCCACGGGGAGACTGGGAACGCTCCTGCCCCTGGTGCCAAGGTGAACACGGGAGGTGAACCCCCCCAAACCGTCCCATTTTCCAGGGCCCTGTAGCAGGTCCCTCGCAGCTCTGCGGCCGTTTGTCCCCTGGCAGCCGGAGAGGGGGGTCCCAGCTCTCCTCCGGCAGCGGCAGGTACGTGGCTCCAGGAACTCCCCGAAAAGCAGCGAGCCGCTGCAGGGAGGAGACCAAGGGAGAGCCAGGCGGGACGGAAAAGCGCCGGGGCTGCGGGGAAGGCTCCAAGCTGCAGCTTCCCCTGCTCGGGCGGGATCTTCTCCCTCCCCGACCCCGCTGCTCTTTGGCGGAGCCGGAGCGGCCCCTCCCGGGGTCCCCTCGGCGGTGCCGGAGCGCCCCGAGCCCTGCTCGGCGCCGGAGGCCAGCCCTCCGGGGCAGCTTCGGGATGCTTTTTTGGGGGGTTTGTTTTTCCCCTTCTCCTCCCAGCGCTCATTTTCCCGTCGATGCTGCCGGGGAAATGTGGCCGGGACGGTCCCGGGGAGAGCATCGCTGCCCGGGCAGGGACCGGCTCTCCTCAAATCCCTGCCGGGCTCCCTCCTCCTGCCAGGGGCAGCTCCTTTCCAGCGTCTCGCACCACCCTCCACCTCTAGCTTTTTTTTTTGTTTGCTTTGCTTTGGGTTTAAATTATTTTGGGCTCGCTTTCTAAGGAGGAAAAAAAAAAAAAAGAAGCCAGAAAACCCCGCAAACGAGCAAGCGAAGGTGCTGAGCCGCGCCGGGGGTGCCCCTCGGGGAGTCCCCCGGAGCCGGGCAGAGCCTCNAAAGAAGCCAGAAAACCCCGCAAACGAGCAAGCGAAGGTGCTGAGCCGCGCCGGGGGTGCCCCTCGGGGAGTCCCCCGGAGCCGGGCAGAGCCTCCGACCCCCCGAGGCGCGGTGGCCGCAGCCAGGCAGGAGAGCGGGGAGGCAACTTCTGTCGAGTGGGGTGGAGAGGGGAGGGCAAGGCAAGGGGGTGGGGGTCGGGCAGGGAGGTATCAGCTCCAGGAAATGTGCCTTGGCAGCAGTCGGACGGGCGCTTCCCCGCAGGTCGCTGCGCTCCGCTCCGGAGCCGTCCAAGGCGCTGCGGCTCCTTCCTCAGTCAGCCCGGGGTGGAGAGGCCGCTGAAGCGAGGCAGGAGCCGCCGCGGGATCCCCCCCGATCCTCTCCTGCACCGAGGCACCGCCCCAGGTAAGGGCAGAGCCCCGCCGACGGCAGCTCCTCGTCCTCCCGGCCGGGCTGCGCACGTCGGGGCTGCGGGGCTGCGGGGGCTCTGGGGGGCTGAGAGGCCGCTGAGGGGGCTGAGCGGGCTCTTGGAGCCTGCCCGGGGCAGGGGCTGCGAAACTGGAGCGGGGGAGCCGGGAGGGGAAGGAGTGGAGAGGGGAGCTGGGCGCGGGGCTGCCCCGGAGCAGAGGGGCAGCCCCGGGCGGGCTGAGCGCGGCGTGTCCGGGCTGTGTTGGCAGGAGGGCCAGCCCGGCTCCCAACCATGCTGGACGGGCTGAAGATGGAGGAGAGTTTGCAGAGCGCCCTGGACCCCGCGGCCCCCTTCTCCTCTCTGCTGGGTAAGTCGAGGGACACCCCCCCACACACACACCAAGGTGGGGCAATGCCGGGCGAGCCCCTAGAGATGGGCACAGGGGGTCCGGGGGGCTCCTGGGGGTTTCTTTTTCCCTGCTTCGTTCGTGGCCGCAGCCCTGCCCGGCGCCGCTCCTTTCGCCCGGGGAACGCTCCCGGGGTCCGCCTTCCCCGCTTCCGTTTCTTTCCGCGATTGCATTATATTGTGTGACTCCCCCTGGCCCCTTCCCACCCCAGTGCAGAGAAGGCTTTTCCTTCATATCGAACAATAAATGACTCTTTTTGTTATTTTTTTCTTTCTCTTCGTTGCAATACTGGTTTCAAACAACCGCCCTCTCCCTGAGCTGCGGTTCCACCGCCGCCTTTCTAAGAGGAACGAAATTGGGGGCGATGTCCCCTCCTCGGAGCTCCCCTAAGGCACGGGTCCTGCTGGCATCCTGGAGCAGCTCCCTGCACACCCCTTGCACCCTCACGACCCACCAGCCTGCGCTGGGGAAGCGAGAGCAGCGGGATCCTCCATCCGTCTCTAGCCCGCTCCGTCTCCCCGTCCGCCGCTCCCTCCACCCACCCCTGTCCCCGCAGGCAGAGCCGTGAGCCCCAAGTCGGTGTGCGAAGGGTGCCAGCGAGTCATTTCGGACCGGTTCCTGCTGCGCCTTAACGACAGCCTGTGGCATGAGCAGTGCGTCCAGTGCGAGTCCTGCAAGGAGCCCCTGCAGACCACCTGCTTCTACCGCGACAAGAAGCTCTACTGCAAGCTGGACTATGAGAAGTAAGTGTTCTCTTGCCCCCTTCGGAGAGACTTCTTGCTCTGCCCCCACTGTGACCAAGCGCCAGCGCCCTATGGAAAGAGCATCGCCATCCCCCGACAGCTCCCCGCTGCCCCAGCCCCGGGGCGAGTTGCGTTTCTCCCACTGCAGCCTCATCACACTCTGGTTCTCCCCTTTTTAGAGGTGCTTCGTTGTGCTTTGGAAATTTAGGAGCTTTTTGTCGGAAGGTCCCTCCAATAACCCCAGGGCTGTGGAGTGACAGGGTGAAGCATTTTTCTGTCTCCTCTGGCTTTATTTTCCTCCCAAGCATCTGCAGGAGGAATGTTCTATCCTCTCTGACCTGGTCCTGGATGAGGCTATTTTCCTAATATTCCCACAGGCACGGCAATGCTATTGCTCCCCCCAGTCGGATGGGGAAACTGAGGCACTCGGCAGGGACCAGGAAAGGCCCCACTGAATTCGGAGCATTTGCTATTGCACGCTGAAGGCCTTTGCCTGGTGCCTGGAGCTGGGATGCAGCAAGAAATTTGTATTAGGTGGTTAAAGCTTCCAACCCTGATGCTTCCCTTCGGCAAGAGTGGGCCTGGGGGAAAAAAAGACAGTGAGGAAATGATTTTTCTTTTGTTAAAGAAAAACCTTTCCAGTGGGAAAGGGGAGAAGGTGGTTGAGTCTTTCCTCTCCCGCAGCTGCTTTCGTTTTTTCCTGCTCATCCCGCCCTTGCTGGATCCCACTCCTCGGCTGGATTTCGGAGCTGTTAAATTTGCGTTGCCTCCGGGATGATTGTTTCTTGAGGAGTATGTAGATGGGGTCGGATCCCTTGCTATGGCAATAGCGCGGCTGCGGGCTGGACCTGCGATTTAATTCCCAGGTTGCCGTTATACGAGAAAACGGTTGTCGGCGATGCTCTCGTCTCTGGCCTTTAGTGGGTTGCGAGCGTGACAGGGGCTAACCCCGCTCCAGGCTGCCTTCAAGTTTTGGTTTGTATTGGTTTTGGTATTTTTTTTAATTTATTTATTTATTTATTTTGTTCCTTTAAGTCTCATATTGTGGGTCTGAGTTTAATCACTATGGATACAAGGCAAATTGAAAGCAGAATTTGTGCGCGTGACCTTGTTTTCAAATGTTTACGAAAGAGCGGAAGAATTAGCTGCCCCGAGAACGGAGAGGAGAGAGAGCTTGTGTTACGGGTTGGGGTTTTGTAGGTAAAATTTGTTGAGGCTGGGTGCGCTCCTTGTTTGTCTGTAGAAATTTGGCTACCGGTTCCCATACATTTCCGACGCAATTTAATTCCCATTTTCTGCTTTGCCAGTGCCTTCGTTCGGAGCATTAAGGGGAAATCGGGGGAAGTGGGAATATTACCACAGAAATGTTTTTCTAGTTTGCAGCTTCTCTGAGCATTTCACTGCAGCTTCTGGGCTCTGGAAGCCAGCTCCAACCCGAAACCCTCCACTTGGAAGGTCTCGACTGTGTAAGGAATTGGTGTCGCAGTTGGCTTCTTGCTGTGCCCATCTCACTGTTTGGATGGACAAGGATGATTGCGGGGGGGGAAAAAATATTCGCAAATCTTTGCTGGGCTGTGACAGCAGCCCCGTTTATCCTGGTTGTGTCCCAGCTGTGTTTGGGTTGGTGCCTTTTGCCTGAGCCGGGGAACGGGCTCTGCGGCAGGCGTTTTCCCCGAGGTGTGATGCTTTTAGCCCTGAACCTCTGCTAGCCTCTTCCCCTCCTGCACTCACCTGCTGTCACGTTGTTGACCACTCGAATTGTATTTTATTTTGGTTTAATTTTTTTGGCGTGAGGCTGTAGGTCTGTGTCCCTGCTCCCTCCATCTCCCCAGCGGGGCTGGAGACTGCGGCTTCTTACCTGGGGGCGGCAAGAATGTGGAGCAGAGTCCCAAGGAGCAGCTGTCTCTGGGCTCTGGTGAGCTTTATGCATTACTCTGTACTTAACAAAATCCCCTCTTTCTTTGCCCAAACTGCCCATCCTGTCTTTGGGCAGAGCATTTTCCCCGGCTGCGGGAGCACCGTGCCTGCCTCCGCTGAGGTGCCGGTGCCGATAACGGCGCTTTCAACGTGAAACACCCAGGGGAAGAGTCGCTGCTCTTGGACTGAGCTAATTATCTCGATAGCTGGTTAATTATCGCGGGTGACTGACACTTCTTGCGTGGCGTGACGGTGTAAAGCGGCTGATCGTCCCTGCAGCACCGCAGTCGAGCCAGCGGAGCCGGGCTCCGGGGGCCTCTCCTTGGGTGCAAGGGCTTGGGGTGTCTGCACATGAAATGCTGGTGCCGGGGGTGTCGCAGAAGCAACCAGGATCCGTCCTACCTGCTGGTGTTGGAGTGTTGGCAATTAGGGGTTTGGGGTTTTATTTAATTGAAAGAAGGGGGTTTCTCTTCCAGATGGCAACCATTGGGGTGTTTTAGCAGAGATGAGTAGGTGCGGCATTTTCTGGCACGTTATCTTCGCTCTCTGTTTGAGCTCCGTTTATAACGAGGCTGCAGAGGGTTAATGACAGAGTGTGAGGCAGCAGAGTTGTGCCTTTAGTTATAAATACACCCATGGAAAGTGTTGCAGACGATTTTAAGCAAGCATCTGACTTGCTGGCTTCTAGAAATTGAAGAATCCTTATGAAAACATGTTTTACAGTTCTTTGTCTTTCATAGAAAAGATGACCCTAGGAGAATATCAGGAGAAGGGTGGATTAAGGACCAGGGATGCCACGCCAGGGCTCAGCATCTCTTTGGGGTGCCCAGGGCCACAGCTCAGGACCTGTGGGTGGTTTGGACGGCACTGCTGGATGGGGACTTGGGGGGCCAGGGATTGTTCTTGGGCCGATTGCCCTGGCACTGGCAGGGAGGGCTCCTGGGGAGGGACTGCTTGAGCCTATGCCCCTGGGACAGCGTCTATTTGGGGCAGAGGACGTTCGTTACAGAACATCCTGAATCCTGCAGCAGCCCCCGGCGCTTGTCCAAACCTGATAAGTCTCAACTATGACAAGGTTCAGGCTTTGTCCTGGCCAGCTCTCGAACTGCAGCGCGGCCTCGGGAACGCACCCCGGCTGTGGGCCCCCTGTGTCGGTGACCAGGGAAATGGGTTTTTGTGGTGACGGATTCAGGGGGGAGACATCAACCCCGCCCCATGAATGGCATGGGGTGCTGGAAGTGATGGGAAGAGTGGGACTGCCCTGGGGGTTGAAAATCTGCCTGAGAGTGGTAATGGCTGAGCCCAGAGGTGTTCTGTAGTGGGTTGGCCTGGAGTCTCAGGGTTGTCCCCGTGGTCGAAGGCCTGTTGTGAGAGCTGCCGAAACCCCACTGTCTGGTTCGGGGGGCCGGGAGCCCTGACAGCGGTGCGGTCGTGACGGGGGGCGCAGCTGGGGAGCGTGGCGACGGCGGGACGGCTTGGCATGTCCCCAGCCACGGCGCAGAGCCCCGGCCCCAGCCCCGGCTGGCAGGAGCAGATGGCCAGCACATCTCGGAGCAGGCCTGGCATGTGGGCGCCGGCAGCGGAGGGGCAGCCGCAGCCCCCGAGCCGCCACCGCCGTGCCGGGCTCCCTGGCCGAGGGAGGCAGTTGTGTGATGTTTGCCCTGTCTTCGCACGGCTTGACGGCTCTGTGCTGTTGCCAGCTTCTGTGCCGTCATCGCAAAGCTCCCTCTGCTTAGCTCCAAAATCCCTTGCTCCCGGAGTCACGGGGTTGCGTGAGTGCCTCCACCTCCTCCTCGGGTGAATTAACCAAGGAGGCTCATCCGGCTGCAGAGGGAGGAAAACAAAAATAAAATCCTTCCAACCTCTGAATGCGTGCACAATAAAATGCGTGTGGAGAAACCCATCAGTGTTGGGGTTTAAAATCACACCCAGCATCTTAGTGTGGGGGATGAACCTGAGTCACCAGGCGCAGTCGGCCAGGACCATGCTGCCGGGGCTGCCCAGGAGGAAGGTGAGATCTGCTCAGCTCAGGGCAACGCAGCCTCCTCGCACTCATCTGGTAGTTTCTGCTGTAAAGAAGAGATGGGGAAGAAGGTTGAAGCATGGTGGCTGTTGATCTTGCTTAATGTGGGTAATGAATGTAATTGTGCAGTTAGCTGCAAACTGTGGTGCTGCTTCCCCAGCCCGGAAGGGTTGCAAAGGGGATAATCCCAAACGGACTGAATGAATTAATTGATGCTGATGCCAAACCCTTTAAGGCAACCTGGTCCCATTGGCCGGAGACTTCCTATAATCTTGGGGGTTTGTGCTGGCGATACACAGTCCTTTGCCTTCTCCCACCTGGAGAAATGAGACTTTGCTCCTCTTGTGGCTGATGGGAGAGGACAGTCCCTCTAGAGGGCCACGGGTCAGCCCAGGCAACGGGCGGTGTGGCCTCCTCTCCTCTTCTTGTAGGGGATCCTATGGAGATGATGCTGCTAACTTGGGCTTCTCCAGCTGACCAGGGACTGGGGACAGTCAAGCTGGGCTGGATGGGGTAGCAAAACACGGGGCAGCTCTGTGCCACAACGTCCCTCTTGCCCGTTTCTCCTTTCCTATCCTTCAACCTTATCTTCTAGCACTTCCCATCCTCCTTGCCTACTCTTCATCCCCATCCAGTACCGTGTCTCCCCTGACAAACCCCTCTCTGCCCTTACCTGCTTTTCCAGAGCTCACAGAAGAAACCCACTGACTCTGATGAGTGTGGCTCTGCGGTAGTTAAATTTGGCCTCATCCCCACCAGGGCTGTGGTGGTGGGTACCGCCAGGCTGAGACCAGGCACTGGTCTTTCATTTTTTATTATTAAGTTGCCTTATTATGCTGGGGGCAGGGGGTAATAAGGGGAGCAGCGGGATGCAATGATGAGGGGGACGTTATGGAAGCTGCTGGAAAAGCAAGGCAAGCAAAATATGCCTCGCCCCCATCTCCACCACCCCGCATCCTCCTGGGTGCCGCTCGTGGGGCTCCCCCTTTCCAAAGGGAGTGGAGAAGAGATTTGGCATCTTGTCCCTTTCCCCGTCCTTAATTAGATTTGTATCTTACAATTAATGTTTCATAGAAAGGCCTGGAAGGGAGCGATATTTGGCAGCTTGGGAGCGAGGCAGCCGAATGTACTCGTCATCTGTCCTGCCGTAGTGAGGACAGGCGTGGCTTTGGGGTCGCCCTTTCTCCTGCTTGGTGGCAGTGGAACCCTGGAGGCTGTGGGTTGGTGCTGGCAGAGCTGGGACCTGAACATCCTTGGGACCTCCCACAGTTTCTGTTATCTTATTTTGGACATACAACACTTTTTTCCACCCCCCTTTTCTTTCTTTCTTTCTCTCCCTGTGGCACAGTGCTCCCTGACAGGGTACTTGGAGCTGGGGGGAACTGCCTCCGATCTTTGCAATCTCGATGAAGGCACCAAAAAAGAAATTGGCTGGGGAAAGAAAGAGGGGTTTGTTTCGGTTTGATGAGAATTTTGTCTCCACCAGCTGGAGAGACAGCTGGGGTTCTCTCCTGCCCCGGCTAGCCAGCCCTCGTCTCGCCGGTTCTTCACTTGCTCGCAGGCGCTAGGCACAAGGAAGGATTTGCTGAGCAGTGGATTTGAGAGACCCTACAGTTTGGTTTCTTGCTTGCCCCTTCCTTGGGGAGCTTTCCAGCAGGGTCTGACTTTTCTGTGGTCACACTCAGCTGGGTTTGGGAAGGACAGTGGTCTCGGGTGTTAGCTGTGCCAAAAGCTGGCCAGCACATGGGCAGGATTTGCCGGCAGCTGCACACGCTGCTGGGGAGGCCGAGCTCCTCTGGCTGTTCCTGTCCCCATGGCAGCAGCGAGGTGGCCTCAATGTACCCAAACCCACAGTGGTTTCTGATGCTGGTCCTGCACACTCACCCTGGGACATGGCCAAGGGGCCCCCGAAGCATCCTCTGCCTTGGGTGGGGAGAAAGGGAACTCTGGGGGTGAGACTTGGTCTCCTCTTCTTCTTGCAAGGGTGCAAGTCCTGCCTCTGGCTGAGCAGGGTGGAAAACCCAATGGTTTGAATCAGGTTCAGGTCTGGATGTACGGTTCCCTGCTTCTGCTGACCCCCTGCAATGTGCAACCAAGAAGGGACACTCAGTACATCCCAGGTCCCCGATATTTTTTTTCTTCTCAAGATATTCTTTGTCCTGTTCTTCTCTGTTTTGTCTCTGGCTCATGTCGTCTGCAGATGCAAAGGTGCGGTGGGGACACTAGCACTGGCACAAAGGACAGGGGGCTTGGGTGCCTGCCATTTAATCCAGCATCTCCTCTGTAATAGGAGTAAAGAATAGCTTTAAAACAGGGTGAAAATATTGGGATTTTATCAGGGTGAAACGCTGGCGTTACCCCAAAATAATGTGTGTAAATGTATTTTGATGAGAAATTTGAATTTCTGTATCTGTCAAAGGTTTCAGAGTTGGGGTGTGTGGGGTGACACCAACAATGCTCCCTGACACAGCCAATGTTGTGTAGATGTGCGTGAAAACTGACTCCCACTTAGGCCAGCCTGGAATTTCAGGTCTATTCCTCAATCTTTTAACGTGAAAAGTGTCCTGCTTGGGCAGAAGGGAGCCAGCTGGTCCCCAGGTGTCTTCTCCTGGGGCTGTCGGTCCTTGAGGGCAATGGATGTACACAGGTTGTTTCATCCGTTTCTGTGAAACCAGCAGGCATCTCGCTGAAGCTCTGTTTGAGGTTCAGTATTTGTTTTCTTCCTTTTTTTTTTTTTTTTTTTTTAAGATTGTCAACCCTTGGTTGCCCAGGAGAGGGGTTCTGTAATCCCCAGTTTCCCACCCCAAATATTTACAGACAGACAGAGCTTGAAGTTTTTGCGAAAGGCGCGGGGCAGTCTGAGCAGTGCTGTGCCAGGACTGTGCTGGCAGCAGGAGCACAGCACTGGGCTGGTGGTACTGCTCACTCTTTGTGGGGGGTTTCTATTGCATGGCTCTGTCTTCTTGAATATCTGTTTTGCCAATCTTATTACCAAAAGATCAATTTCTTCAAGCTTATCAGAGATCTCTCATGTGCTCCGCATTTTGTCGGCTGGCCATCTGAAAATGATGCTCTCTCCCACAAAGGTTTGAGTTTTCAGGGATGGTGGTTGTTTACTTTTCTCAATACCGGGATTAAATCATGTCGCGTTCGATGCAAACATTTTATTTTCTCACATCACATTGCGTGCTTGCATGAGCCTACCTGATTTTAGCAGACCATTTCCCATGCCTGTTTTGGGTTCAGGTCTTCTGTATAGGTGCCTGGTCTGGGTATGATAGACTACGTTTCCACTTAGGAGAAAAAGCTGAGACTTGGCTTCTTACCCCATGAAATGGAACTGGAAATATGAATCTATCTAAAAAAGGCTGCGTTTGTCATTGTAAGTGCTTTAAGCATCTTGCTGGGTGAGTTTGAACGCCAGGCAAGATTTCTCAGCCTCTCTCCAGATTATTTGCCTGATTTTCATGCCCTGCCTACCTTTGTGTTTTCTACCTTCTTGTTTGGGCTACCTTTGACCAAAGGTGACTGAGAGCTTGTGTTGTAGAGATACCAGTTTCTCCCAGGCATCAGTCAGTAGAATTAAGGCATGAATCAATAGGAGAAGGCACGAACTGGTAGGAGAACTGCTCTCCTCTATCCTGGCACAACCCAGCAGGCAGCAATGGTTCCTTTCATCTGGGGGTCACTGAGGCTCCACAGCCACAAATGGAAGGTTTGTCCTGCATAGACACATCCTCTTCTTCCTCGGGGCAAATGCCTTGAAGGGCAGAGCACGCTGGATGGAATGGAGGAGGCTTGCTTGGTTGGTACTTGTGCTTTGCAAACCCATCAGGGCTTGGCACTGATCCTTCCCAGCTGTCTCCCTGTCGCTGTCATCCGTACATTGTCTCTCGCTGCTCCCTACCCCTCTCCTTCCCTTGTGGGTTTCATTTCCTAACGCTGCTCTTAGGGAGAGCTTTCTGTCCTTGACAGCGGAACAAATCCCTTTTCATGTGACCATCACTCCTCAGCCCATTGTCCTCCACCCCTGCTGCCACCGTGCAAAATCTCCCAGCCTGGTACGTCTGTTCCTCTGGAATGATAACCAAGATAGCCGTGGGGTGATGGGCCCCTGAAATCCCTCTGGGAAAGGTCCCTTCCCCTGCTTGGGTGCTAAGTGGGGTCTTAAAAGTACAAGAGGCAAGAGCAATTTCCAGAGAATCCACCATTTGGATGTGATTCATCTCTTTGGGACATGCATCGTCTCCTCTAGTTTTGTATTGCAGAGCTCCTTGGGTGAACCTGGGGTGTACCAAGGGCTCCTTCTTCCCTGCCTGGAGCCAGAGGGACCACATTAGAAGCTGCTTTTTTTTTACTGTGTAACATCACCCAAGGTGGCTGAGCAGGAAGAGGGAGGCGAGAATTTTCTTTTTGCTATTGGAAACTCGGGAAAACATTTGGCTGGAAAAATGTGGGAAGGGGAGAGTTGTAGGTTAGGGGACCTGAAGGCAGTTCTCAGCAGCAGTAGTGTCTGTCTGTCTGTCTCTCTCT
>WEIS01082497.1:896-13030 GCA_013389965.1 Todus mexicanus
TCACCTGTGAAATACTCTTGTGCACAGACCCAGTGGAAGTGTCCCAGATCTCTCTTCAAAACACAGAGGGACAAAACTGTGTATTAGCACAGGCACACACATTTCTGTAATTCATACTAGTCTGGCAGCTAGACCTGCACAGTGACAGCTCAAGCATGGTGATAATCCAGTTAGCAGGGAATTTATGAGACATTTAAATATTGATAAGAGAAATACCCCTGCTTCCTTTAGCTACTTAAGTCAGCAAATACTGAACACCTTGTTAGACATGTGATTACCAATAAGTATCATGTAATTCCACTGCTCTTGAAAATCCTCAGCAGGTGCATTATGTAACAAGGATGGGGTTTTCGTTGTTTGGTTGTTTATTATTTTTCCTTTTTAAAATTCTGTTTCCTTACTTTCCCTTTTCTTCCCGCTTTTCAAATGCTGCACACAATTTTGTTGCACACAAATACTTCTCCTTTCCTTTGTAGATATTTCCCATACACATACACATTTGGTCTAAAAAAGGAGTCTTCTGTTGTTTAGCAGGAGGAGAACAGATGAATCTTGCTTTGGGGGGAGACCTTTGAACCAGATCTAAAAATATCTACTTGCATTTGTGAGTCTCATTTATATTAGCTGATAATGTGGCTGGTTTGAATACATGGAGGCATATATGCCTGATTTAACTAATGCATAAGGACTCTGTATTTCTTTTACAGCCAGTAAACATAGACCCCATTCTAGGCATAGTCTTTTATAAGATTCATTAAAAAAAAAGAAAAAAGTCTTGAAACCCATGAAGTAGCACCCTTGATACTAGAAGCTGTTTATGGCTCAGCTACCGAAATTCGGCAAAAAGTTGTATATTCATCTCAATTAGCTTGTTTTTAAAATGGATGGGCTTAAAGCTTTACATTTCCATCGCTTCCTGAGCTTAGGATTTGGTGATTTCAGGAGACTGTTCATCCATCTCAGCCAAGAGGCACATAAGTTTCTGCTGCAAAAACACGAAATAACTCTTGCTGCAGTTGCCAGGTATGGCATGATGGAGAGGGAAGCAGTGCATAACTGATGGGAAAAAGGTGAGATGTTGCTTTGTACCATATGAGGACTAACAGCTGAGCTGTGCACTATGAGCACGAATTAAAAACAGCCTCTTGCTTAGTCAATTGCTTATCCAAATGAGGACAGCATGCTGTAAAGAGAATTCATTACTTGTTGGCTTGGTTGATCAGTCTCCTAAGTAGCCAAACCTAACAGCCGTGTAATAATCAGCAACTTGCATTGCTTCGTACATGAGTAAAATTCTGAACATGTCAAATAAAGTTCAAGTATAACCAGGTTGAGACATAACTGAAGGTAATCACCAGATGCACAGTCTGACGCAGTGTATTGATAAGCAATGATGGCAGCACTTCAGTTTCATGAGCAGGGCATCCTGAATAAAGACCAAGGACTGGTTTATTCACTTTGAGAGGGTGCACTGAATGCACTCCAGCACCCATTAGCTCTGGGGTTAAGGTATAGTATGAGAACGGCTCCTGATAGATGGCACTGACATGCTGCAGGCATCACTGTTCCTATTTATAAAATATCAGAACATTTTGATAAGGAGTAAATGTACCAGCCTAGCCCAACATGGCAACATTTACAACAGATCTCACTGAAGCCTTTCACTAGGCTATGTCAGAGGGCTCTTCTAGGCACCTGGGCTATGAAGACCGGATGGTATTAAACAGCAGGAAAAAAAAATTGAAGAAAAAAAATGTGTTGTATGTGTAACACAACCCCTTCTCAGCTTTATTCTGCAAGAAAGGCTAGCATAGTCCTGGGAGACAAGCAAAGATCAGGGAGGTTAAAGCATAAGAACTTAGCCAGTTTGCAAATTACAATGCAAGCCTCCTTCCCACTCACCTCATTGCCTATCCACACCTCCCAGCTGAAAACAAATAGAACTGACTAAAACATTTTTTTACTTATTTAAGGAATATTGTAATGCATGCTCTGAGGAAAAGAAAAAGCTGTGCTCATGCATACATCTCTGCTTGCTCCAGTCGTCCTGAATATGCATCACCTTCTGCTACTTATGGCAGTGTTCCAGCTCCTTTACATTCCTGTTTGCCCTTTTTTAGGGTACAGCTGGGATGAGCAGGGGATTCTCTGAACTGACCCTCTCTTCGTCTCCCTTTACTGCCCACTTTCTAACAAAAAAACCTCTGCATCCCACCCTGGCTTGGAGAGCTGCAGATGGGGGAGGGCACATGAGCAGGAGCTCTCCCATGCCAAATTGCAATCTCTCTGTTGCAGAGCTGGGGCCCCACTGAGCTGAAGAAAGGGCAAAAGCACACGAGCAGAGGCCAGGAACCAGACTTAGGAATAAGGCACTAGACTAACTCTTGTCACAAACTATTGCTGAGCCTTATCTCTAACAGGAAACATGGCTTTTGATAAAATGAGCTCTTGGGCTTCAAAAAGGCCAAGCACCAATGCAGGCAGAATCAGGCAACCATGTAGCCAAGTATGACTAGCTGGCCTGCTGCCTGAAGCAAAAGCTCTGGGAGACTTGCATGCCTAAGAAGAGGCAAACAGAGATATTCAAAAGCCAGAAGCAGATCTATGCACTTTGGAAACAGCATGGTTTTATTAAAACAATGTAACTGCAGGGAAGAGTTCACTTTATCTCTTCTATCTTTATGTAACACCTTTCAGACAACCATACTCCAGATGTTTTCACGCACTGACAGACTGAGGTTGCTTCTTAAGATGGAAATGCTTAGGTACTCCATGTTAGATCATCATCTTTAGGTGCTACACAAATGCATCGAAAAGCAGAAATCAAATAGTCTAAATAAAAACACAGTTGTGAATGGGTGGCTTGTGAAGTGACTTCTGCAGTTTGGAACATCACAGTTATTGATAGATCAGAAAAAGAAGATTGGATTTCTGGATCCAAAGCCCGGCATCTTGGCTAGTGGCATGAACTCCTACTGTCTACCTCTCATTCTGTTGTCATTGTAAATTCTTATCCCAAATATGAAACACAAAATGTTTGGGTTTGGGCTTTGGTTTTGTTTTTGGTGGGGTTTTGGGGGTAAGGATGAGGAGACCTTTGTGTTTTGTGTAAGGCCACAACTTTACTGGTGACCGTATGCACTGACAGGTTTATGACATGGCAGTAATGGTGGCACGTCCTAGGATGCACCACAACATAACTGAGGAGAGTCAAGGGACCTTGCAATTACCTTGTAAAACCGTGATGCTGCTGACTACACATGTTATCATGGAAGAACTCCAACCTTCATGCCAGCTGGAAAAACAATTGCTTTTAGGTTGAAACTCAATCCTATGCTCTCAGGAGCTGTGCCTCAACACATGTAGACAACACGCGGATTTTATGACTGTATCAGGAGGTGAAAGCCAGAGCTGCTGCCCTGAGAGCCTTGCAGCAGCACTGTTTTCCTCATTTCCCCATTTGTGGGATCTCTCTGCTGAGCTCTCCCAGAGCACCTCCAGTGGGGTCCAAAACTCCATTTGCTGGGTACGGCTGACCCATGTGGCAAAGTTAACACGTTCTTCAGTTCAGCAATACTGTGTTCAGGGCCACGCATAAACACTTTACTGCTGGCCATTAAATTGTATTGCTCTCTCTAATATGCTTTGAGATAACTAAACTCATGCCTGAAAGAGGCATTTAAACTGTTTTAACAGCATCTACTTCACATAATCTGCTTTATGGCAGCGTCTTATGGTTTTGCCCGTTTAAAACGTGTTGTTTGTTGTTTTTTAATCAAGGGATTTGTACTGTGACCTTTGAGCAATGGCAGCCCCTGCTAGAAGACAGCTGGCAATGCAGTGTGCAATACAATCTATGGAGATTAAATTCATTTCATTCTCTCTTAAGACAGATGACTGGGAGGCTGGTAGATCCACTGGGATTTTGGTGGATTGAATTCCTTTTTATTTCAAAAGGAGAGCTGAAACTAAGAAATAATAGACATATTTTTGCTCAGTAGATTAAACCTTGAATTGTTTGGCTGGCCTAGATAAGAGAAGATACTCTGGTATTCTTGCACCAGTCCATGGGAAAGGGGTTGGAAAGAGATGTGGATGGGTGTGGTGAGGGACAATAATTTTCTTCTAATGAGCTGCCCTTCTGGTAGGTGTCATGAGGTTCAGTATAATCCTTTCTCATAGACAACTGGGTTACTCTGAAACGTTAATAAATACCAAGATAACCTGAATATCTGCTGTACTGGTTGCTACTGGGGCTCACGACTTCTCAGTCAAAATGGATCTGGAAGTGTGTCCAACAGACACACATTTTGTCAGGTCACAGACAATGAGTCTAGCTGTTGTAGAGTAACCGCTGGCAAGAAAGGAGAAAGGGCGTTTGTCTGGGTGCCTCATGCATGCAATTTTGGGGACACAAGTTGCCTAACTGCTGTAGAGTGAAGCCCTCTTCCAGGAAACTTTCTCTCTGCTGTAATGAATTTTTTTTTTTTTTCCTACAGTGTAGCACCTGGTGCAAATACTGGTCTAGTAAGGTGTGCAAGGTGTTTGTCAGGGAACTTGTGAAAAGGCAGGTTGATATTTCTCACAAGCAAAGCAAAAATTGAACATGTCCTTCACCACGAGGAGGACCAGAGGCTCCCCACAGACATTGGTACACCACCATCTTTTAAAAAAAATATCAGTAACCAATTCTGGCTTCTGCAGATAACCTGTATTTGAGTCCATGAGGATCATAGGCAGAGGAGAACTTTGCCTAGCCTTAGGTGTAGGACCAACAACAATTTTACAGACCTGGCAATATTGAGATATACCTAGACACCTGTGTGTGAGCAACTTGAAAGCTAAAATTAGAGTTTTGGCTCTTTCTGGGTTAGTATGGAGGTAATATCATTTTTTGGTTTAGGTACCAAAAATGTGACTTAGTCTTTAGTAGGAAAATAAGTGTTTGCTCTTTTTGTTTGTTTGTTTATAATAGCATGCAGAAATGATCATCATTTGACTCTGTGTAGGTCAACTATGAGTTGTATGCTGGTGTCCTGGTTTGGGTTAGNGAGGGGTTAGGTTCAATACTGGTTTTGTACATATTTGTATATATTTACCTTTTATAATTACTGTTATCATTATTTTCATGTTTTAGTAAAGCTGTTGTAGTTTCCTTTCCTAATCGATAAGTCTCTCTCCTTTATTTCCTTTCTTCCCTTTTTGGGTGGGGAGGGGGAGAGAGCGTTCTGTTGCAGATTTGGGGGGCCCTGATCCCAAACCTTGACAGCTGGGAAGACAAGATGGGTGGCTTGGTGGGACATTTCACCTGTGGGAGCACACAACAGCTTCACCAGTTGTGTGTATTGTGTGACAAATACTACCCAATAATTAGAATTATCTTCATACCAGCTGCAGGGTAAGGGCACACAAGACATTTTCCATCGCTCAACAGACTCAGCAGCCTGTTGAGCCCACCAAATTAATGTGTCCTGGAGGAATATGCTGTGCGGAGTTGAGTAAATAGACCACATAGATAATTTGGGTACCTAAAAACTTAACTGTACACACCTTCTAATTAATTAAGCTACCCTTGTTGATACATCACTGGGCTGGTTTTGAAAGAAATTAGGCAATGTTTTCTCTCCAGCATAATGCAGGGTGTCATCATCAGTGAATGCTTACCAACAGGTTGTATTAAAAAGTCCTTGTATATCCAGAGCTCTAGGACTGTTCCTCCAGCTTATGCTCATGCTTGAATCTTCCTTGAGTGCTCCACATGACAGGAACATGGCATGGCCATTCTGAAAGCATTTGCTTCTGTCTGTCTTCAAAAGGCACTTTTGCCATGATGAGAAGCACCCTGATGGTTTATTTTTTTCAGGAGAGCTCAGAGCTGTCTGAGAGAGATTTCTGTTGAACCTTCAAGGAAAACTAAGGCTGCCTCTTCAGTGGCAGCCTCCTGCCTGAGCTATCAGGTGATGCAGGGAAATTTTCCAGGGCTGTCTTTGCGATACATACTTTATGAGTGTTTTTTCTCCCTTTGGACTGCTTCTACAGAAACCAGAAACCCTCTAGAAATAAAATAATGACCATATATCCCTTCCCTTTATTAGTTTGCCAAAACAACATAAATTAATGAACGTTAACAGACGATCACATGGGTGAAAATCTACTGGCACGTGCACACATACACACATAGAAAAAAGATTTCCTGCTTGCCAAGCTGAGAAACATGTTTGGGACGATAAGGATGACTGCAAGTCGTAGAGTGTGGTGGCTGCACTTAGGGGTTTGTAATTGTAAGTGGCCTTTCCATTTTGGGGGTCAGTGTGCTAAATTAAAAACCAACAAGAAAGTGTTTAATTTAGGTTAATGGGATGTTTGGATGTTAAATAGATTAAGGCAATTTATTATTATTATTTTTAATTTATTTAGCCCTGCTAAGCTCCCAGGCCAGATTCTTAGAAGGTGTAAATCAGTGTTATACAACAAAGCTCAAGGGAGCCTGTTCAATTTTTCACTAGATGCAGGAGTCTGTGCCATTGTACTTTTTCATGTACATGTCTATGAATGATGTGCTTAGATTGTTTGTTCTGTCTTTTTTTCTTCCCCCATGTTGAGGTCTTAAAATGAAATTATATCATTACTTTCCTTCTCTGTTCATTTCCAGCACATTAACTTTATCTTCCTATTTTTTCAGGTTCTAAATGTGGAGTGGAAAATGTCCTTTATGCATAGGGGATTTGGGGATGAAACCCTGATACCTGGGGGAGGGGATGCTGTGAGATTATTGTTTTGAATCAAAACATTCAGGGCTATGCTTTAATACAAAATGAAGAGGAAAATGTCTTGCAGCAGAACTGTTTGAGAATTCACATTTGAAATATTTGGTGAATGGTTAGTTTCCACAGCATGAAAAATATGCAATGGGAAAATGTTCCTACTGCTTAAAATCAAAATCATATTTTTTTCATCAAGGAAATACTTTGTTCCATCTCAGAGACCGAAAAGCACTGCCCTCATGCTCAGAGGAGGCACATTTTAAATTTTAAATTTTGGAGAAGGGAAAGTCTTCAATGCAACAAAACAGAGTAAATGTTTAAAATGATTTTTAAATCACTGCCCCTTCACATTGCCAGGCAGGCTCGTTAGCTCAATGCTGCAGAATTTCAAGGCTGGTATTTCATATCCAAGACATAGCAATATAGTATTTCTTGTCTTGCTTTGGGCTAAATAATTTTTATTAAAAGAATATGATATCTTCAGGATCTCTTTGCTGAAGATATCTTCATATCACAAAAATTACCACCACACACAGACATTAAGTGATTCTCATCATGGATAACCTCGATACAGGGAGCAAGGACTGAATGGGCCAAGATGGCTGAGAAAGCCTGGAAAGAAAAGTAGCAGGAACACTTTCTTGTAATGAAGGTCATTCCAGGTCAATACTGTGGTATAATGTTGAGGTGGGTTTAGGCTGCTATCCTTCAAATTCTTTGTGATGAGTCACTCAAAGCCAGGTAGCCTTCTAAGGAAAAAAAGGGGAAAAAAAGAAGAAGTAAAAAAAAAAGTCTTTTTATGAGCCATTCTACTTGGTGCATGTTTCTAATGATCATTTGAAGCTTTTCCTGTCCATCTCCTTGTGGCCACCCATGGCCAGTCTGCAGCATAAGATTTCTTGCTTATATGTCAGATCAACTTTGTATCGTGATGCAAAGAGCAGAAAGGGCGTCCTTTTCTTTTCCAATTTTATTTAATTGGTTTACATTTACATTTACAAACCAAGTAGTTTCCAACATTAAAGCTGGCAGCTCCTGTTCCTGCTATGGGTGTGTAATAAAGAAACCAAGCTGGTATTTCTCTCGGTACCACAACTTAGTAGCGGAAAAGCAGTAAGAAAACTTTCTTATACACTGGTTTCTTACCATTAGGTTTCCCTGCCTGATTGAAATTATCTACTCTCTCTAGTCCAAACGCACACCCCTTCTTCAGTCTTCTCCTCCACCACCCTCCTATGTAACAGTTTAGTTTTACATTTTGCCACTACTAAAACCAACCTGAAAAACTAATCTTGGTATTAGAAGCTTGTCTGCTAACTAAATTTTAAGGGATGTCTTTGAACAGGAGTCTGTTTCGCCTAACTCCCAATCTGTTCTGAAATTGTTCTCTACTTGCCATGAGATAAATTGTAAATATGTGTCAGCAATCAGACTGAGAATCATTCCATCTTTATTACCAATTATCATCCTGCAGAGAGAAAAAAATTATCTACAACCTGGATGTCTTAGAATATGCAAAGTCCCTGCTGCAAGGAATGATGTTAATTCATACTAAACCCAGCTGAGCACATGGCTTACCTTTTTTTCCATTTTTATTCTTAAAAAAAAAAATCTACAATAAAAAATTAGAGCCAGCTTTAAAATCTGACATGCTTCTCCTAAAAATATACAGTAGTGATACCTTCTTACTGAATTGGCATAAAATAAGAGCCACAGAGCAGGTCTGGGTGACACTATCCAAAAGGTCTATGCTATGAACTAATTAACCTCATCTCGAAGATGTTAATTTAATTCAATTGAAGATCTAGTCCACTGCTTTGAAAAACATCTAAAGAATTTTCTTCTTGCAGATTTTTCCTGTATTCCAGAAAGATTCTTCGTTATCCTTTTTTTCTATGCATTGTAGGCAATGAAACCAGGCTCAGAAAGTCTCCTGATATGAAATAGTCTGGTAGGGACAGTATTTGTGGGAAATTGGAAAATCACTTGTCTCATTCTTATTCTTCCCTAGGCACCTGCTGATGGCTACTGCTGGAGACTAAACTCTTGACAGCTCTTGATCTGAACAGGTAAAGACATTCCTATGTTTTTATCGTACTATTAATATGAAAGATCTGCAAAAAGACATTAATAGTCCCTTCAGGGCTTTGGAAAGGATGAAAGCAGTGATGTGTGCCAAATATTTTGCTGCCAGTGTGCCTACTGATGTTGCATTCACTCCAATCCAAGATGGAAATAGGCTTTGGGGTAAGATTTCTCACCCTTACTGCTTATGCTAGGATGAGAAACATGGCCCAGTTGCAGGCTTTTTTTCCCTGAGACCTATTTCTAGCTTGAAAGTTTCTCTTTCTGGTGAAAAACTTCAGCCCTTCTTAATGATACTTGTTTGAATGTCAGGATTACTTGAGTACAAATATCCACTTCCTGAGGACAAATCAGCTTCAGAGTTAGTCTGAGCATTGCCCTATGCTGTGCAGCAAAAACAAAGGTGGAGGCTAAGAGGGGCATTGGATGTTCTCACATGGAGGGATCTTGCCTAGACCACATCTTCCTAAAGATAGGGTAAATTATATCCATATTCCATATTCAGCCCATTCCATATGTTTTCTTCTGAGAACATATCTTCTACAGTTCTTTGCAAAAAAACAGAGGTAACTTTTTTTACAAGCCACCCACCACCTGAGAGCCTCACAATTGTGTTGGCAGTGTCCTGTGCAGGATCTGGCCTCTTGGGCAGGCTGGCCAGCACAAGCAAAGGGCTGTAATGGGCCACAAGGCTTCTGGGGTGAAAGTGCCTTGTGTCCTACCCCCTCACAACACTTAGTAGAAAAGGTCAGAGTCCTTCTAAAACCTTTGTGTCCAAATGAACCTAAGGAAAACTGTTCCCCTCATCAGTCAATTGATGAGCCACCTGATTAAAAAAAAGTCTCCTACTCCTTCTCTCAGCCATCACGGCTCACAATTCTTTGCTTAATTTTTAGCGTCCCTATTGTTCTTTAAAAGATTTACCATCTTCTAATCCCCAGAGTGAAGTTTGGATTAACTCACATGCCCCAAGGAGCCTATGGAGAGTAATCTTGCATCTCTTTGTGCAACAATGAGTGCACACAGTCCAAAACTGTACTTCTTTAGTCCAGATCAATGGATAATTCAGTTCTAATTCTGAGAATCATCACTGTGAAACTAGCTTTTAGCTTTAAAAAGATCCTTTACTTTTTGTTACCTTTCAGATTGAAATCTAAAGCACAGAGGTAAAAAGATAGAGAAACCTGGTATTCTTAAAATTAATCTATTAGAAACAACTTTTTTCCTGGTCTCACTTGACCTCTCTTGTTAGCATCTGTTATATTCTCCCCAGCTTTTCTTACCTCGAGCATCCAGACCCACAGAAGAGGACAGGGAATGGCAAGACTGCAGCTATTTATAATAATAACCCACTCCCAGGCTCCACTGCAGCAGTTTTAATCATCAACTATTGTCAGGCATCAAGATCAAAAAGATTTGAGATTTGATTTGTTTGGGTTATAAAGAAGCCCTGAATGCCAAAGTGCTGTCGCTTAAACTGCAAAGCACAGCCCCTGCATGAAGTAGAATGAACTGGTATTGCCCTCTCTGATCTGATTTGTAGCCATCACAGCTCTTAAAAGTTACTTGATTTGACATCAATTAGCCAGTTGTCACTAGGGGAAAGTCTCTTTTTGCATTTAGTCCAATATCAATGTCGTTTTCCTCCTAAAATGTGACACGGAGCAGACTGCTTCAGCACACTTTGCACTTGACGTGAAGTATAGGATAAGGAGGAGGAGAAAGGCTTCATAAAAAGAAAAAAAAAAGGGAGGGGAGGAAGACTGAAAAAAACATTTCAACTCTATCTTCCCTTTTATGGAGATATATATATATAGAGAGAGAGAGACATATATAGAGAAACATATGAGATAGATATATGATGTATATAGAGAGATGTATGTCTCACAGGGACATGTGGGACCTCCTGCTCAGCATGTGCTGTTTATCAGGACACTTGCAAGCATTGCAGTCACTGTAAGGATCCAGAGCATTTCAGACTTGCGTGTTCTTGGAGGACAGCAACTCTCACAGCAAGAGAAGAGCTTTTGTAGAGCTTTAATCCCAGCTTTGTTTCATTTTTCTATATTCTGCCTAGAACTTTGCACAGTACCCAAGGACATATAGTTATTGTAGCAAACTACTGGTAAAGGTGTACAATATTCTGAACCAACACATGAAAGTGAGATGTTCCTGAGAGAAAAAGAGACTTGGTGATCAAAATTTCTAACGACTAACACTGGTCTAAGAAGTAGATGTCAAAGAAGGTGACCTATTTTGCTGAGTGCCATGATGCATCAAAACTGTTTATTCCCTACTTGTAGCTGGATGCAGCAGCAAGATGCGCACTGTGTATATTAACGGAGGGAGAGCAGAAAGAGAAAATGTTCCTCTGTACGTGGAGGAGCAGAGGCATTCTGATAGAATAAACAGAAGCTTTCAAAATTAGGAGCTAAGACAACTGCAAGTCCATATGAGGAGATGCAAAAAGGAGACCTGAAGGGAGAGGCAAAAAATGGGTAATATTGTAAATGAACACTTGAAGGGTACTGGTCTCTTCACAGAAATGTATACAGGCTTTCAGAGTGGCTTTTTTTTATTATTCTCTCTTTAAAAAGGAGCTACTGGGAAAAGCTGCCTGCAGGACATGTATCATAAGGATTTTCATCTGTGAGCCCACCCAGCTGCAGTGCTTCTGGACTGTATATGCAAGTCCCAGAGGGTTTGAATACTCCACAATTTAGATCCCTCCTCGGGGTGCTGAACAATCTAGTTATTGATTGCTTCTTTGTCTCTTTGCCAATAGCTTGTGATGTAAAATGTTGGAAAAGGATGGAGAAGCATTGTCATACACCCTGAACTACAGTTAAACCTTTTTTTGCAGTGTTGTAAGAAAATAGATCAGATCTGCCACTGCATGACAACTGTTACTAGGAATGTCACACATAGGCTTAAACTAGGACACTGCAATGGGCTAAGAGGGCTCCACTGCAGCTTTTGGGGGAAAAAACCACAAGGATATCAGTCAGAGGTAAAGGCAGCATTTTCTCAAGCCAAGATGACATCAACCTTCAAATGAACTGCTAATTCTGAATACTTAAGACATATCCTGTTGAACTCACCTATCTATGAAAGTATTGGTGGTAGTTCAAAAATTTCCAGACTACCTAAATATTTTTGCCTTTTGGGAGAGAAGATGGTACAGGGGGAGAACGGTAATGTGTCCAGTTCTGGGCTCCCCAGTTCAAGACAGACAGGAAACTGCTGGAGAGAGTCTCAGCAAAGGGCTACAAAGATAATGAGGGG
>WEIS01082498.1:0-16080 GCA_013389965.1 Todus mexicanus
CATCCTGCCTCTGGAGAGCACCGTGTGAGACATGGAGTGCTCTGCTTTATTTTCATGGGGTGCATGTTGGTTTGGTTTTTGTCACGTTGTTGTTTTTTCTTTTTTACCCCCTGCTCTGTATTCAGTGAAGAAAAGAGTAATTCAGAGCTGCCTGGTGGGTTTTGATAGGGAAGATGGAAAGGTCCGTGGTAACCATTTACTGTTGGTACTCTGCTTTGCAGCCTCAGACCAGTAGCCAAAAAGGCTCTGGCTCCCGCACCAAAGAGGATAGGAATTGCCTTGTATCAGAGAAGGATTTGTGTCAGAACAAATTCGCTCAGGTGAAATCCTCAGGTCCAAGAGCTCAGGATATTTTGCAAGTCATAACATCGTCTTACAGCAGCAAACCTGAATATTTTTATGGCTACTGTCAAAAGCTGGGTGTATTGATGCAGCATCATACAGGTAAATAGCACAGCACTGCAAAACCAATTTCAGGTAGAGAATTAGACCCTGCCTAGATTGATGTTTTTCACTAAAACAGCAGAATTTTGTTTGTTTCAAATGTTACTGACAATGAACTTCATTTGGCTTATCTGTAAAAGCAACAGAAGTTAGAGGAAAGACAGAATTTTTTGCCTAATATTGGATGCTCATCCACATGCCAAGGGCCAAGCACCCTTCCAAAACACATCAAGCAGCAGTTGTAATTTACCAGTTACCGAGGTTTCTATTTTGCTTGTATAGTGTTAAATATTGCTCTTATGTAGCATCTCCATTTGACAATGCTGACAAATGTTTGACTAATTGAAAACCAAAGCTTGTGAAGTGCATATCTTCCTCTGGCTCCGTGGGAAGCTGCAGCCCTGTGTTTAAGAAATACCCTGTCTTGACTGGTGAGTGTGAAGAGAAGGACCTTAGAACTGGGAAATAAGGTTTAGAAGGAAATGGGCGTAATTAACTGAGTATTGAGCAAGAGAAAATCAACTGCTTGTGAAAGCAAGGCCTGGAAAGATGTACTGCCCACCCAAGGGCTGTGGTAGCTCCACTGTTGGCCAAGGAAGGCAGCTCTCCTGGGACTTTAAGGAAGCGTGTGGTTTCTGAAAGGAAAGTCACTGCAAACAATAGTGGGTTTTGCCACAAAGGAAAAAAGCCAAACTATTATTTTCTCTTTCCTGGACTAATTTAGGTCTGTGACAGATCCATGTAGTTTTTGTTTTTTCCCCGTTACCATCTCAAAACCCAAGAAGGCTAGAGAACTGGACGACTGGTGTAGGTGCTGGGTTTTGTACCAGAGACTGCTTCACTATATAAACCGGGGTGGAATTATCTTGCCGTATTTCAGACTATGACCTTTCAAGTAGACAGACCCAATGATTTTCAGTCAATGCTCCCTGTGCTTGATTTAGAAGCCCATTCAGAAGGTAAAAAGGCCAGCTCATTGTGGCAACTCATTATTGCTCTGTGCTGCTACATCCTGATAGATAACAAACCTGACCTTTGCTACAGAAATAGGTTGTAGTGGGCAGTAAAAGTTCGCTTTGAGTGGCACCATGAATGCTAACTCTGCTGTAGACAAAGACAGCGTCTGTGGGGGCAGAATATGCAATCAATGCTCCGTCTTGGGGAGCTTGCTGAAAACTTGGGTGAGAAAACCTGTGTCATCTTCCTATTCCCACAGCCAGGACTGAGCCTGTGAGTCTCAGTCTGAACATGGCAGAATTTTTCTCAGGGATGGGAAAGGATCCTTTCAGGCACTGAAGCCACTTCCCTGCAACTGCAAGAAATAACATAACAGACACATCAGCAGGAAATACCCCCAGAAGCTTAACTCTCTTCAGCTGTGGACCTCGGGATTAACAAACCCCCGACCATCTCACAATAAAATGGAAGCCGTTAGAAGTAAGGAAGAACTTCAAAATCTGATCTAGACTTTATAATCTATGCTATAAAACAGAGCCCAGGAGCACTGACAGTGCACTAGGTCCTGGCACTGGCGTAGACTTTGTGAGATTCCATAAAACAAGTATTCAACTCACAAATGTCTGATGAGCAGATAAGCCTGAACTTACGGACAAGACATTAACATCCATGTGTGTTGTCTTCTTTGTAGGGTCATTTAAAACCCCCAAATCCCTTTTTCATCCAAGCTCCAGTAACCTCAGTGCCCTCCCTGCTGTTGTATAATGCACTATTACCTTGAAAATGTTGCTTTGCGTCTCCGTGAGCGACACCTGGGGCTGTGTGCATGTCCTTTGACGCACATGAGACTGAGAGGAGCTCCCTAAAAGTAACAGATGGCGACATCAGTTCCTATTCTCACAGCGGGCTGAGCCAGAAGAACAATTTCTGGAGTTGCAAGGAGATGTAATATAAGTAGTGCTGTTGTACTGTTATTTTTATTCCTTTGATATTCTGTAAATGAACTTGCCCTAGACATTTTACTGTGTTTGATTAGAGTTTAGTATTGTGTTAACCCACATGAAAGAACCATGAAGTCTTTCAGAGATGATATCGAAGAGTAGGTATGGAATATCTAAAGGCAGAAGCTACAGGCTACAAAATCTAACTGCATTGAGGCTATGCAAATAGCCAAAGAAAAGTGGCTTTGTATTT
This sequence comes from Todus mexicanus, assembly GCA_013389965.1. Lineage (NCBI taxonomy): Eukaryota > Metazoa > Chordata > Aves > Coraciiformes > Todidae > Todus > Todus mexicanus. Next base: position 2,596 of record WEIS01082498.1, read on the forward strand.
GCTGCAGATGCCACTTGCAGTGGCTTGACTGAATTGGAAAATGCCCTGAGGTATCCTAAGAAATAAGAAGCTATAAAACCATTTGGGATCGTGAAAGAATCTGGAACGTAAAATCTCTCAGAAAGCACCAAAAATTCAGTGACTTTAGGAGTTTACCTCTTTATCCAGAATAACTAATATGAAGGTAAAGGGGAAAAAAAAACCCCGAACAAAAATCAAACCAGAAAACAAACTGCAAAACACTGGCTAAGCAGGAGGAGCAATAACCTGATGGAGCAGGTCTAGAGGAGGGCCACGATAATGACCAGAGGGCTTGATAAAACTCGTGGTTTGGATGAAATCAGCTAATACAGGTGAGTGTTTGTAATGCTGCCTCTTGAAATAGGACGGGGCACAAGTCCCACTCTAAACTCAACAAACTCATGCCAGGACCTTATTCATAACAGCATCCTGTGATTTGCCAGCAATGTGCAACATTCAGTGTAGCTTTTAAACATTATCTAATACTGAAAAGAGTTGTGAAAAGGACACTGAGATTTTAGAAACTGCTATTTCAATACTCGGACTTTAGTGGGTAACTAGAATTTCTAGCTGGTCAGTAACAAGAGAATGTTACCTGGTTTGTCAGTGGACTCACTCATTGAGGGGGAAGATGTGAAGAGAATCATGAACTCTTGCTTCTCAGGCAGGTGCTTCAATCCATCAGACACTGTTTTTTCACTTCTGAGGCCGCCAGCCAAATGCTTGCTTCGAAGTACTTATAAATATATCTGCATGGTGGTCCCGTGGGTCTCAGGTTGTGCCTCTCTCTCTCAAACTCTAAGACGAAAAAAGCATTTGGAAGTGTTCTATGCTTATGGAACAGGCACGTCTGATTAGAGGTGTAATTATGTTGCATTTTGATATTCATCAGCAGCAAATGGTGCTCTTATAGGTCAGATCGTAGCACGTGTACTCTCAACCCTAAACCTCACCTATTACTCAACTGCTTTTTGAAGATAATAATGGAAATCCATGTTTTAATTTTTAATATTTTCAGTGCCTGTTCTTACAGCCATTATATATTTTAGGAATGAGCAGCTGAATCCATCATCCTGTCTCCAGTTGAATCTCTAGAGGCATTTTATCTGAACTTCATTGCTTTTTTCCCCCTCCTACACAGACTTGCTATATTTCCATTTTTTTATAACAAGGCTGTATATTAACAATAAAGACATTGACTCATAAAAACATTAACTCATTGGGAGAAAAATATACCAGAAGAGTGCACCCAACTCATTCATGTATTCGGAAGTTCCATTTCGCAAACTGTGCTACTCATTTTAAGACTGAGCAACCTCAACTCTGAAGAACTGCAAGGGGAGTAGAAGGCACATGAGGAAGGAAAATGTAAAGACAGATATATGTATCAAGTCTTTTAAATGATGTCAGAACGCAGTGTCAAAGCACAGAGCTTTGTCTCCCACCCCAAAGGCCTGGCTGCTGCAATGCCAAGGGACAGCTCTCATTCCTGTGCCTGGTTGGTAACAACAGTAACTTCTGCTCATGTTTCTCCCAATCACTAAAATAAACTTCAAGCTTTCCCATGTTGGCATTACTCTGTGTCTGCTACAGTTCATCCTCTTTCTTACCCCGCTCAGATCAGACCAGCGGCATTTCACGCTGCCTCCAACTTTGCCGTTAAGCTTGTTCTCAGCTGCAGAGGTTGTCAACCCTACATGTACCTGGTCACCCCCAATCCTGTCTTGCATTGCGCTGAAATCAACAGGTCACACAGCAGAGAAATCACCACTGCAGGTATTTGAAGGTGCACTCGCTTTTCTAATGCTGCCAGATGCAAGAAAAACAGGGTTCTTTTTTGCACAGCAATTTGGTGGAGTGCATGCTGCAGTGAAACTTGTAACACATCTGCACAGCGTAAGGGATTCTGCAGTCTCCCATCCTGAACTTGTGCGAGGTGGTACTGGCAACAAACAGCAGGGAGCTTGAGAATCCACCCACAGAGTGTGCAGTTGTAACCATGGCTTTAGGGCTGGTGTCACCTTTAGGGACCAGCAAAAGAAGCAGAGCACAAGTAGACAGAGAAACTCAAGGCCACGCGATACTGTGGAGCAGGGCAAAGCAAACAGTGTGAGACTCCTTGGCAAAACTTGGTGACAATTACATGCTGTCACCTACAAAAAAAGCCACCGCTTGTTAGAAAATCTGTTAAGGAGTCATGGCTAGGAAGGACTGGAGCATGGATACAGGCAGAGCACACTAGCTCCTGTGCACAGTTGGCTGAATAGCAGCCCTTTAGCTGCATCAGCTCAGTGTGCACACATGGAACGCTATGGGTGGACCAGCTCTGGACCAGCACCGCCTTAATGCATCTCAATGTGTTTTCAGAATAGATCTGCCTTGCACAGGAGCCAGAGCTTCTGCAATCATCAAAATGTCTCAAGAAATGTAAAACTGAAAACATGGAGCTACTAACTGGAAGGGGTTTTTTAATGAAGAAATGAAACGGCAGAAACTGATGGAAGTTTTGATGTTTCCTCTCCAACCCCACGTTAGCATTAGCACTAAACAGATGTCCCACCTTCCAAAGAAATGGCAGGTTTGGCACCTCTTCACGGTTAGCAGATTTAATTATGGCTTCAAATGCAATAATGGAGCAACCTTGCTTGCCTATAATTGGATCTGCAATTGGCACCAGCTTTCCTTCCCTCACTGTGCCATATGGGGAACTGCAGCACAAGGTGCTGTGTATGTTACCACTGAATTATACTGGGTCAGATCAGGGTCAGATTAAAATATTACGGAAAAGAGGGGAGGGCCAATCAAAAATGAAGAGTGGGGATAAACTCAGTGTTTTCCTGCAGTTCCAATTTCTCTGACCAAATTATCTGGGATCCAACTGGATGTGAGCTCCAATAAACCAGCTACATTAATTAGGAGAACTCCCAGTCTGTCTGAGAGAACACCATGTTCTGGGCAAAAGATCAGGAGAGGCAGAAGAACTGGCATTCTCTGACTACAAGGCAATCCCGAGATAGGCATGAAGAGAGGAAAATAACCCTTTAAATATACCACAGATACTGGGGGAAGAGTTTTTTTTCCTTTTCCCCCTTCCCAGAGCAAATATTTCGGCTTTGGAATAGGGTGAAGAAAAAAAACCCCATTCATGTCAACTGACATTACCTGGCTGCAACAGCACGACAACTAATAGGCCTAAAAAGAAAAATAATCCCTATCATATTATTTGGTTACATAAAATACCCACCTCAGGCAGGCCGGGCAGCAAAATCTAGGAGTACGACTGCTGCCATTTTCTATTACAAGGCCCTGATTCCTCTTGTTAGTAACTTTGCCTGACTTAAACCATTTGTGCTGAAATTCCCCTTGCTGACTTTCTGTCTCAGGTTGAATTTGTCTGCAATGTTTCCATGTATGCACATTTATACCTAATCAGGGTGGCCGACTCTGATTCAGAGGAAGAAAAAGCAACCTATAAAATCATTGCTTCCACAATTTCATAGCCCCAGAAAGGATAATTAACATTCAAATAATCATTCAGACATCTTTCCTCCCCACAAAAAAGAGGAAAACACTACGTGCAAGGTGGATGGTACTGAAAAAAAATTATCTGATGTTAATGCAAACCTGCTTACTTCAGCCAATGTCAGCAAGATATGCAGGTAATGTTCTAAGCCCACATTATTTTAATTTAGCAATATTCTGACACACCATCATTTTCTTTCTCCTGTTGAAACTAGTGAGACTTTCCCATTAAATTTATGGAGTCTCACAGCCTCTTGGTTTGTCTCTTCAGAATTGCGTCCCCCTGTGACATCTCGAGGCACCAGGAATTACAACCCACTTATGCTCTTGACTATTAGAAAGCCTTGATTTTAGCCCTGACATTCGTGAGAAGTTAATTATTCTTATTTTCCTTTCTCAGCGCTTTCTGCCCAATAATTTGAAATTAGAGTTATTGTAGATTTAGAATAAAACATGAAATTACCCCTGGTAACACTGAGAGCAGAATCAACACAGGAGTTAAGCCGTACTATGCTGCACAGTAGTGATCTTCAAGAGTTGGCCAGTTGACTCTGCAATTAGCTGACGTTGCCATGGTACTGGGGAGGTCTAGGGAACAGACTGGTAACAATAATTATGGAGGGCACAACTGGAAGACAGTTGCAGGTGACTTCTGCACTGGAATTTGGTTTCTCTGTCAGAAAACAACAATGCAGCTTATCATAGAATCACAGAATAATTAAGACTGGAAAAGACCTCTTAGATCATCAAGTCCAACCTATGACCTGCCACCAGCACTCAGCTAAACCCTGCTACTAAGTGTGGCATCCAGTCTGGCCTTAAACACCTCCAGGGACGGTGACTCCACCACCTCCCTGGGCAGCCCATTCCAGGGTTTTATCCTCCTTTCTGTGAGGAAGAGCTTCCGAATATCCAACCTAAACCTCCCCTGGTGCAGCTTCAGGCCGTGCTCTCTTGTCCTGTCACAAGTTGCCTGAGAGAAGAGCCCATCCCCCTCCTGTCTACAACTTCCCTATAAATATTAATCACGATTTGCAACACCTAAAAGTAAGTTACAGGGAAGAGTAAGGAAGAGAACTGTTACTTCTCATGGCAATGCCTGTCCAGGGTTACATTGCAAGTCAGGACAGAGCCAATGAACTGCAATCCTCAGCTCCCTCATGTCTGAAAAACCTTCAGTGCTGTCCCTCTAGGTTTCTTTGTCGTTCCTAAGGAAAGCATGAACCTTTCCCTGAGACTGGTGCGTGCTTCAGCCCAGGCTGCTCTTACTCAGTACTCATTCAAGCCAAGCAAAGGACAAGGGATGCCAGCAACGTCCTTAACTGCTGTGGCCACCCCCCCTGCCCTCCACTGGTTTCCATCCCAGGAACACAAGAGCTATAGAGGCTGGAGGTGATGCCCCACGCTTGCAGATTGTGGCACACGTCGCTAGCCCTGCGGAGAGGCTCAGCTCACTGTGATGCTCTGCTAAGCAAACTGAAGGAAGCGTGTTATGTCAGATTTGCCTCCAAGTGCTCACTGAGGAAGATAGGACCTGACACAGAGAAGTAATTAAAAATATAACTGACCCACAGTTCATAGAATAATAGCCAGTTCCTTCAAAAGAAGATCCCAAAGGGGTTTTAAAAAGAAGCAAGCACCATTAGCCCCTTGAAGGAGGCACAGGGGATGAAGCGGCTTCTCAGGGATGCACAGAGGTTGAGGGAGTGAGAAGAAGAGGAGTCAGATACCACAAGTCGGAGACTTTATGACTTTGACCTCTGTCAGGGACACCCCACCAGCCCCTTTTTTATTTCTGTAATGCCAAGGATTCTCCACTATTGCTTTTGCTGGTGTCATTTGCGCACAGGACAATAATGCCAACATTGGGCCACAACTGAACAAGTATATCCAGAGAGCAGACAGGAAAATAACTATTCTCCCCCACTTTTCCCATTTCCTAGAATGTCTGGGGTGGCCTCTTACCAATAACCACCACACACGAAGGAGCATAACCAGCAGGCAACTCTCACTACCTAATTTAGAGACACTTCTCTGAGCATTTTGGACAGCAGCTGGCTGGAAAATTACCAGAGGGAGGAATGAGTTTTTATGTCGTGAGGGACCAGTCTTGGACTCTTGCCCCCTTCTTTCCTCAGTTCCTATCTTCACAAAAAGAATGGGAGATATTCAAATATGAAATATTCTCACTTCACCTCAGGGGAAAAAAAAACCCCAACCCCAAATGAAACAAATAATGAGACCTGAAAACCATACAGTTTTGAGCCGAAGCTCCTTCTAACTGTGCACATCTGAAAACACGTGCAGGTGGCTCTGCAGTGAAATAAGCTGCATGTTAAAACCATCCTTGAAGCAGCACGATCAGAATACTTAAAACTCAGTAACCAGGATTAAGAGCAAAAGTCTGGAAGATATATTTCTTCATTACCATATCTGGGTATATCACACTATAAAATAATTCGGTACTTTCAGAGAGAGAAGAAAGTCTACAGTGATGTCCTGCATGCCAGTCAGAATCCATACTGGTACTTTCGGAGTCCTTAGGAGCTGAGCCCCTTGCTTCAAGAGGCAGCACATGGCTTCACGCCCATGTCTCAGCTGCAGCACGCTACCAGTTCTCTGCAGATGTTGCTGATTTGTCCCCAAAATGCAGAGGGTGCTGAAGAACGAGGCAGATGAAAACACCGTGCCCACAGCTCTGCCGTCTGGAAGCATGACATGGAGGTGAAGAGACCAAATCTCATGTTTACAGACTTCAGAGGTCTCTACAAACCAGTTTGTACAACTGAAGCTGACATTTGGATACATGAAAAAATATTTTAAAGCACATTTCATGCGTTGAAGAAGAATTCCCTACCTGAGAGCTATCAGTGATGCCAAGGTTGCCATGGTAAGAGGTTTTCATTTCTTTGATTGAACACAACATTTCTTGGGTATGGCTATTCCCTGGGCAGAGTGGCTTTTGGGCAGCTCTAAATTTCTGCTCTGGCCTATTTATGCAACATTTCTGGGACAAAAGACTTTACGTGAGACAACATAAAGCTGACAACAGCAGCATTATACTTGCACGCTTCTCAGCACACTTACAGCAAGTGAGCTCTCTGCTCTGAGAGGTGGGAGTTTATCTGTGCTACCCGGCTGGGTGGCCTCGTCTGCTCGCTGGAGCCATCGCCACCGAGGACACTTGAGAGTCTGGTTTGCTGCTGCTTGGAGGAATTCCTTTGGCTCCCGAATACATTTGCTGTATAAGCAGATAAAAGACAGCGAGTGGAATGTTCCTAGTTCAATGACTTTAAAATAATGATAAGAGTTGGTGGCCATGTCCTTTGTCTCTTGACTGCATATTAGTTCAGCCCCTCAGCGTAACCTCTCCCAACATCTCCTCCCGCTAAGATGATTATAGAAAGATTATCTTCTGTCAAAGTTTATGCTACAGCTCAGCAATAGCAATGCAGCAAAGGAGCTTTACGTCGGGTTCCTGGACCCTGCAGTCTCTCACTGGGACTTTCCAAAAGACATAAATGTAGCCTATAATTCTTTGGAGGGCAAAAGGGAATTCCATCTACTGCATCCTGCTGACAGAAAGGGTCTTGCCCTGTGCATGAGATTCAGCTGGAGGACACTGCAAAGCTGCCTTCTCTACGCTAGAATAAAAGCAGCACTGGTATTTGAAAAAGATAAGCACTGGGAAATCCATTATTTTGGCCTTCCACTTAATGCACAAAAGATGTTCCGATATGGCTTTCTCATCTATTGCAGCCTCACTCTACTCATCACCAACAGCAAAGCGCCCATACGACATGGCAAGCTATAAAACATAACAGAGGCATAAAGCATGATGCATTTACAGTCTCTCTTCGATACAACGCCAGTGATAAGTAGTGGTTTTGTGTCGATATTCTATACTTGTAGAACGTATTCATGTAGGTCAGATGGCTTGTACCATTATTCTGGAGAGGATGCCATGGTACAGAGGACTGATCAGTGCCTGGCGAGTGGGAAGGACAATCCACACAGAAACACAGAATTTCCTAGATAGGAAAAGACCTTTAAGATCATCTTGTCCAANACCTTTCACTTCCTTTTCCCCTTCTTTCACAACTAATGATTTCACTGAACCTTTAGCTTAGTCAAGTCCCACATACAATTCTGAATGCGATACGTAGTGTAAGGGATTCATCGTGTCGTAACAGATGCAGTGGTAGCACAATCAGGTTTTATGTTGGCTGTACGTATGTGGAATAGAAAAGAACCTGCTTTAAAACTGAATCAATTTCTAGGACATACATTTACTGTAAAATAAAAATTAAGACATGGTTGCAAAGATCACAGCCTCATTCTCAGTTCCTGGGTTAACACTGTGCTCCTTCTGCGAAAGCACAGTTTATGGTGTGGAGGTGATATGAACAGGCCAGAAAAAACTCATCAGAAGTAAGAATGGGCTCTGCTTCTTGAAAAAGGTATTTGCCAGATATTCCCTGCACGACTCTGTACCGGAATCTTCGATGATCTAGCAGATATTAACCTCCTTTAAGGGAGCTCCTTCTCAACTACTTGATGGTCTCAGCTAAATCTAAGACCTATCTCCACTGGAAAAATGCTGTTCAAATCTGTTCCCATTTTTTGGTGTGGCTGTTACAGCGACAAAGTTCATTATATTGACTGTCTCATCATCTTGTTGTGTTGCTGAAATACCCCCGACAGTCTGGGCTGGGATCCTGTATTCAGGATCTCGTAAAGTCTGCAGCTGGGCAGGAACCAAGGACAAGACTTGGGCTTTAGCTCAGTCCCTTCAGCAACCCCAGAGAGGAGATAGATGGAGCCTCTCAACTCACTGAATCCATTTCCCTGCTATTATAGGAACATTGCTGCAAAGCTCCTTTAGTTAACCCTTGAGTCCCCCTGCCTCTACTAAAACCCCAGGGATGCAGGTTCCCAGAGGAGTCTCCCTGGGCTGCTGGGAAGGAGCTGGCTCCAGCCCAGTGCCCTTCACCTTTCACAGAATCACAGAATGTTCAGGATTGGAAGGGACCTCGAAAGATCATCTAGTCCAATCCCCCCGCCAGGGCAGGATCACCTGGATCAAGATGGTCCAACCCTTTACTCCACTTTACCACTCAACAGTAGATAGCACAAGCATGTGCACTCACAACTTCAATCTTTGCTAAAATTGAAACTATTTTTGAAGCTAAAATTGAAGCTTTTACAACCACGGCCGTTACGCTTCTTACTCCATTAACAACCATCAGAGTCCTGCACCTGCCACAAGGACGTGACTTTGTTCTCTGTCTGGCCCACTGAGCTCACGAGCTTGGCCCAGGAAAGTATCGATGAGGTGCTTGAGAAGGGTCCTCAGCCTACAACTTCCAGAGGCAATTTGGACTCGGTGACTAAAGCAGTAACATGAAGCAATTTGTCTTTGTACTGTAGCGGTATCCCATTTGTACGAGCAGGTCTTACAGAATGAAAAATGATGATTTATTCTCATTTTAGTAGGAAAATTCCCTCTTCTCATCAGTCTTTTATAGCACTGTAACAGAGCTTCTGGAGATAAAGCTGGGCTAACAGAACCTGCTGGAAGTCCTTCTGAGGAAAGAAATAAGTTCCAGTGGCTTTTTGATTAAATTCTTATAGACAGAAATGAAAAATAATACAGTTCCCCGATGCCTCGATATCGTAGTGATGGCTGGACTGGGTATTAGAAGGAGAGTAATGTCAGAAATGTTTCTGCAGGTCTCCACTATGCAACTCATGTTGCCTCTCCACCACTCCTCTCAAATGTGAGAGCACCAGCCTAGATTATTCAAGGATCTTTATTTTAAAAGATGGGAGCTTACAGAGTTTCAAGTTAGCTCATAAATCCAGTATTTTAGGTGGCAGCCCTTGGCAGAGAACAACCACCCCATTAAATCACGCGGGGTAAGAAACTGTCATTTTGGTGAATCATGAGGATTACTAATTCTATTATAATGTGTGCGCATATGAGAAAGGTAATTCAGGGGGAGTTTTACTTTCATCTTTATAGCGTCCTTCAGAAGATTATGATCCTTGCTGCTTTTCCCTGTTGTCCGCCCGATTTCCAGAGCGGCTGTTAAAAGTTTCAGCAGCAGCAGTTAACAAAGACAAGCAAAGGATAAACCTTTGCAAAACTCATTTCTGTTTCACTGTTCCCCTGATTTCTGGCGTTAGCATCTAAGCAGCCTGTAAGTCTGGTATTTCTAAGCACAGGGAAAGTTCTTTGTGGTCTTGTACAAAAATGGACACTCACATTTGGAGGTAGTTCAGATGATCACCCAAGAAGGGAACCACAGAATCACAGAATCACAGAATCNAATAGGCTCACGTGCACCCATGCTTGTCCATATGGCCAAGGGGCTTTCTGTGAATTATTTTAATTAATTTTCAAAGTGCTGCTTGAGCTGGCGTTATCCAGGAGTTAAGCTCTTGCTTACACGTAAGCTCTTTGTATTATTTACAGATGAAGTTACTCAGGACTGCACTTTATATATTATTAAGGCCTTCTTTGAATTTTAAATTAGCACCTATTTTCAGCCTAAAACATATCATCACAAAAATTACAATTAATTAGAGGACAAGTGTTCTTAATAGCTATGAACTGAAATTCTCACAGTCCAGGGGATTAAAAAAAAATATAATTCAAACAACAACCCACCCTTAAAGCAAATTCGGGAGCAGAGCAAACCAGTCGTACTGCGCACAGAGCTACCTTGTGTGGTAGGCTCTGGTAGCAAATATTTAATTTCGCATTCCATTGTTATTTAGTGAGAGATGTGGCAGTAACTTCTATTTGACCTTAATCGTTCTGAGAGATACGAAGGTGTATGAAATAGCCAAGAAATTTTGCTCTCTCACCATTACACATAAAATATATAAATCTTCTCCCAGATCAAATACATCTACACTGTTAAGGAGGTACTAAATGAATGCAGACAGATTTGATGTATTAATCCACCTGAAATAATGCACATTACATAATTCAGTATTAGCACATTTAATGGGAAACTGCTCAAGTCCAAAGTGTTGGTAATTTCAGGTCCGTAATTTAAAAGTACCTGATTTAAGTCAATGTAAAGGAAGAGAGATAAAAAGCAAATGTGTTCTTTACTCCACTAGTGAAATAGAAAAAAAAATTGGCCACGCTCTTACTGCCGCCCGTGTTTGGAAATGGCACGCTCTGTTCGCGATTGGCAAAATCTTGCATGTGTTTAGGTACTAAAGAAGAAGTTGATGCCAGGTTTTGTCACCAATATTTGCGAGACAAGTTCATCCATCTTCGCATTAGCAGATGTAAATTACTGGAGGCAACTATTAAGCACAAGTAAATGTGTTGCCTTTTAAACACTGTTGCTGCTATAACAGACCAGTGATATGCTTATAAATATGGCCAAGGGGCTTTCTGTGAATTATTTTAATTAATTTTCAAAGTGCTGCTCATGTATGTCCTACCTTGCTTCCAACATGGTCCCTGAGCCCTTTTTTTTTTGTCTTCAGAGAGCCCAGTTTAAACAGTGAGGCAGGGAGATACTCTCTGGTACATCTCACTGTGTACTCTGCTAACTCCCCCTCACCCTAATTTGTGAGACACTTCACTACCCTTTTACTTCCCCCTCATAACAAACCAGAGGATGAGCAGAATAACCTGGGACTGAGCTAGAAAAAGATTAAGGACATGTCTGCGCTGTGCAATGGAGCATGAGGAAAACAGTTTTAGGGAATATGTGCTCATGTCCAATAGGTGCTGTGAGCAGCTCTGCCCACTGCATAGCATTATGTCACTGTGCTGCTCAGGTCCCAATAACCAGGGCTAATTAGCCCTGTTACCCTCGCAGGGCTCCCTTGCTGCTGTTTTTGGGGCTGTCTTGCAGCATCTCCATAGGCTTGCTCAGACCGATGTGCAGAATGATTCGCTCAAAGTCACCCTAGAAATCAATGGCAGCAGCAGGAAAAGATCCCAGATGTCTTTCATATCAGCTCCAGCCTAAAGCCACTGGGCTCTCTCCTTCGGGTACACAGACAAGCATCAGAGAAGCTGCACAATTTGTAATGCACGTAGAGAAAAAGCCACACACGCAAAATGGAATCACAGGAATTTCACTTAACCAACAAACGTTTCTGGGGCAGAACAATGGAAAATCTGTCCCTTTGCCTCTGTTACCATGATGAACCTGTACAAAGAAACTACATCTGCATTAAACAGTTGAGAATTCACTCCTGCAGCTTTGAAGAGTAAATGAAGTTTTCACTTGGCTACAAACAGCCACGTTTGCTCATGTAAGACCCCCAGAGGCAGCCCCTGCTTGGGATGCTCCCGACTTGCACTGGTCACCACTGGAAATCCTCTACACACGCTTCTCTGGCTGCCTGCAGGATCTGACTCCTAATAGATGAACTGGTGACACTTAATGCCTAGAAGGAGAAATTCAGTTATCTACAGCAACTAAAATAACACTGTGCAGCTTGTCATACCCAGTCCAATTTGTTCCATGGTTTTTCAGAGACGCTAGGGAAATACTCCATTCTCCAGTTCAGCAAGCTTCATCTACAGTATATATTAGTTCCTAAAGAGTTGCTACAGTGGCAAAGAATAAAAAAGAGGAATAGAGGCTTAAAACAAAACAGCAAGCTTTCCACCATGACTCCCACCAACTTCTGTTACTGAATTTAAATCTACAATCATTTTCTCTCCGAGACAATTGCCAGTCTCTTCTGTTTTCTTAAGCTACTTGCTTCGGTGCGATTCCGCACTGATTTATTCCTGCCTTTGACTTTACTTGTTTAGGTGTAAGTGGTGGGAAAAATGGCTCTAAATTTCATTGCTTTAAACATTTCTTGAATCCATAGATAACACAGGCAGACTGACTCTGTAAGTCATTGTCAGCTTTGTTTCCCCAATATCATGGTAGTTGAAACCATTATGTTTTTTTTTTCCCATGCACAAACAAAATTCATATCCTTTCAGCTGAAATTATTTTCAGATGGCGAGATGCAGAAGGAAGTACAATGACAAAGCACAGTGGGTTTCTCTCAGTACGTTTGGAGCAAAACCAAGATGGAGCTGTTTGCAGCACGCAGCAGACTCCCAGAAAATTGCACTCACAGTACACAGCAGATATAATAAATCTCCCTGCCTCCAGCCAGAATATCCAAGCTTGGGTTTCTCTGCCCCAAACCACCAGAGTAAGAGGGAGTTCAGATAAAGGGTGGGGTTTTTCTTTTTGTGTGGGGTGTCTGTTTTTCTTCAATTCATTGGCACTGACAAAGATTTCCCCGGTTTTGTAAAAACCCTTTGTGGAAAGTTTGTTTGACAGCTGCTGGCACAGGGGGAACCTGAGGTAACTACCCCATTCCCCACAGCCACCCTCAGGGCTCTTGCGAGCAGCTCTGGGACTTTCTGCAGACGCTGGTGGAGATAGCAGAGCACTTGGAGGGGAGATTACAACAGCAAGAATGAACCGGATGAGCAGTTGGGAAGAAATGAGCAAAGGAGCCATCTAATTTTTCTTTTGGGTATTTTGTTTCATAAATCTTCAGACAAGCAAACAACTTTTCCATTTCGGAAATCAAATTTCAACTTGATTCTCCTCCTCGCCAATAACAAAACAAAAGATGCTCTATCTGTCTGCACGCAGAGCCTATTCCATGGCCCGCAGTTACGCCATCTCGTCGTGGTGCTGGTACTGAAGAAGGAAAAATTACAGCACAGAAGAAATGCTTTTGATGATGTGCAAGCCCCAGAAGGCTCCAGACCACACTAAATTAGGCTCTTTCCGTACTAACAAAGAACTAATATTACTGTGTGTACTTATATAGTAGAACAAGGGGTTCCTTCGGTGGGAAGAACTCAATAGCTGCTTCCCTGAAGGGTCTTAACATTTTGAAACCATGTTAAGGAAGAGGAGAAAGAATAAATCACAGAATCAT
>WEIS01082501.1:0-20760 GCA_013389965.1 Todus mexicanus
AACAAAAAGGAAAAGAAAAAGGAGAGAAGAGAAGGAGCGATAAGTCAAGTGACACCACAGGAGCTAAGTCACCTCTCAACCTGCCTCGTGATATCAGGCTGTGTCACCAGCCATGCCCCCCCATTTGGTGTCCCTCAGTGCCCCACTGGAGATGCCCGTGTCTTCGGCTCCTTGGGAGAAACCTTGTTATGGTGGCAGAAGTGAAACTCAGACTTTTTCCCTCCCAGCAGATTTCCTCACTGTTGTGCTTCACTCTGCTTTCTTTTGCCCTCTGGATAAGCAACTTTCAGTGCACCCAGATTATCCTAATAATAGTAATAGTAGTAATAACAGTAATAATAATAACAACAACAACAATAATAATAATAATGCTACTGCAAAGTAAATGCATAAAAAATACAGCAGCTGTGAAATAAATTGTATGACGTAGCGATGCAAGAAACTGCTTTGAGTCATCTCCTCTCTCTTATGGTCAATTTGCTGCTGGAATCAGGACGAAAATGGAAATTAAGTGCCAGCAGCTTTTCCTGGCTGTCAGACCGCTCTGCCATTGCAGCCGACTGGGATGTTGGACCACAACCTCCAAACTGGTGGTGGAAATACAGGAATATCTTAGCCAATGAAATTTGAAATCTGTGTATTCCCATGACTGACAGAGCCAAGGAAGCCAAGTTTCCTAAGGAGCTGTGGCTGCAAGTCAAAGACCTATGTGGAATCTCTGATGCCTAGTATGGATTGCACCAATGCACTATTTGAGTGAGAGTATTAATAGGTTTTCTCTTCTCTACAAGTGTCATTCTTTTTCACAAAGCTTGGAGGATCCTGATATCTTGGAGATCTCCACCCTTCTGTCAAATCAAAATGAAAGTATGGGCTGAAAATTATTAACAAGACACAGACAAATAGGCTGCTCCACCTCCTTCCCTGTCCCCATCCTTCCCCCTGATCGCAGAGCATGTGCTAATCAGCCACTTTTCATTAAGGAGGCAGGCTAAAAGATTAGGATGTCAAGGAGGGCAGCCCACCTCTAGAGTCATTGTCCCTCCCTGAAGCTCGTGCAGCCCCTTCAAACTGAATTTGAACAGGCAAAGTACCTGATGTGTTGTAACCCAGTTTTCTCAGAGTAATTGCTCCTCTTCTCTAAATCTTCACTACTCCCTACGTTTTTCAGCTGGTGCTTAAAAATATACCAAATGATCTGCAGAGGAGAGATGACTGAACAAATGGACAGCCAAGCCTGGGAGAAAAAAGTGCTTGAAGGCGGATTATAAAAGACCAGATAAATAATCCTTAAGATATGGAAACTGCAAAAATGAAGAAGATATTTGCAGAAATCTCCTATTACAGAGAGCACCCAGGAAGCATCAGCGAGATTACAAACTGACCAGTGTGTGAAGATTATACAAAGGAGAAACCAAACCACCAGTGATCATTATGTCTGCAGTTGTATAACCCACATGATATCAAGTTGATATTGCAGAGCAGCAACAGACATGGAACAGGATACCTCTGTCTGGTTGCATCATAGAGAAAGCACATCCAAGAAACAGGAGCCTTGTACGTGGAGCAGAGCCAAGCTTTTAAGTCCTGCTGCTGCCCAGATAGTGCTGACACCCCTGCTTCACCTGGTCAGCATGGAAAAGGTTTTGAGAGCTGCATTGAGTGACATTGGGGTTAGGTGTGGGGACTTGGTTTCCTTAACAGTGAAATGAGTCTTTCTGAGGCTTGCCTCTTCCCCAAAGAGCCGTAACAATTCATTAGACAATTGTAAAATCAGAACGTAGCTGCTGACTGTGAGTTGCAGTCCATTAATAGCCCTATTTATTGCCAACCAAATAATTAGCTTAGACATGCATCAACGGGTCTTGATTGCATGTAAAATAACTGCCTTGTTACACAGAAATCGAATGAGTTTCTGAGGACAGCTCAGGTGTCACCTCAACCTCAGCACTCAAGAGGAAAAGAAAATGAAAAAAATAAAAATAAAAAAAACCCCAGCCATTTTGATGTGTTGCTCAGCAACAGAATTTGCGGGGGAAACAATCTAGGAATGAAGGAATGAGCATTTCCAAGAGAACAGGTTATTTCAGGCAAGATATCAGGGACAAGCAAATGTCACAGAGGCGGAGAACTTTTTTGTTTTTTCTCTTTTAATCAATAATTTAAACCAGACATTTTGGATAAAATACGCATTTAAGTTAGCTGATTGAAAAACGGAGATCTCAAACCTTTACAAAGAGCCCCATTGCTGATGAAATGTTTATTTGTTTGTGTGAGGGAAATGTTAGATTTACTAGACACTGAATTAAAATTTGAAAATGCTCTTAGAAATGTCATCTGTTCGTTTAAAGAGGAAGATGATGTAATGCTAGCATTGCTATATTGTGCAGCATCCCTCCTGGAGCAATCTCATATTAATTTTGTTGTTCTCCTTCCCACGTGCCCTTCCCTCCCTCCCTTCTCTTTTCTCTTCTAGGACAAGACAAGCGCGCTGAGTCTCAGCAATGTGGCAGGGGTTTTCTATATCCTCATCGGTGGGCTCGGACTAGCCATGCTGGTTGCCTTAATCGAGTTTTGTTACAAGTCCAGAAGTGAATCAAAGCGGATGAAGGTGGCATCCCATTCCCCGGCCTTTCACACCTTCTCTCTGATCCTACCCCGGCTTCAAAGCTGCCTTCAGAGACGGATGCAGCACAGACCATGGGTGGAAAGCCAAGACATAGGGATAACGAAGTGACCATGTCACTCAACTTGCTAGAAAGGAATAGGAGCATCAGAGGAAGCTAGAAGAGGGTCAAGTGGGTCATAGCGGGGAGCTGATGCAAGGCCAGATGTGGCATAATGATAGTTCAAAATCCAGATATAGAGCAAAATCATAGCACAAGTGGTAACAGGAGCCATCGCCATTCCTTAAAATTAACAAAAGCAGATGATAACGCATGTACAGCCTGGGTGAAGTGTGCTGGGGTTGGTGTGATACAGCTGCTACTGCAATGTGAAAAAATCCCCAAACCCAAGCAGTTAAAAGCAAGGTAAAACTGGGCCAGCACGGTAGTGAATCAGATCCTGTTGTTCCCTTTGCTGGCACCATGTGCAGGTTGGCAAGATATATACTTAGCGCGATGTTGATCTGGGACGGATGATGTGGGTCTCCAAATTCAGAATTATGGGTCCTCTTAGGGAGATATTGACCTCTAATGTCTCCTGTAATGTTTTTTGGTTTTTTCTCCACCCAGTCATGGTCTTGCAGAAGCCCTTTTCCTATGGCCCAGGAGATATGTTTCAGCCCTAAATTCTGGTGTGCCTAAATTTCAGATGTTGTGTCAAAAGTGGATTAGATTTGAGAGTTGTGGGGATGCACATTTAATACAACATCTGTGGGACAAGTATGTCTTTACTCAGATGACTGGCAGAGGTGATCCCTTACACAGACACCATTGTGTCGAGGGGTGCAGTGGGGTCTGTGCTGCAAGAGTAACACAACCCTTCTCATCTTGACCTCTCCCATGAGCACAGAAGTCAGTATATAAAGTATGCAGTGAGTTCCATAACATTTAGAGATTTTCATTTCCCTGAGCGCTGAAACTTGCCCGAAATCAAAAGCAAAATAACCTATCATTTCTTTGGGGTTTATGTCACCATTTCAGAACATGCTTAATGTTTCATAAGCAATAATAACATTTCTAATTCACGGAACATATGCACCAGTTCTTTTCCCATTGAGGTTCAGAAAATTCTACAGGCAATAAGAAGTACATTGAGCTCAGGGGTAAGATAATGTGAGCAATTAATATCCCTAAATGTACAAAAATTAAATTATAATTGCTGTCTACACTGTAAGCTAGGTATTTCACAGACACACTGCGGAAGAGCATCAGAATGCAATAGTTCCATAGCTTTAGTCTTATGGAGATTCTGCCCTGCTGTTGGCTTCCCCATGCGACATGGAATGACCCATTAATTCCTGCAGTGCTCCTGCCACATTACAGCCAGCCACTATGGAAAGGAATAATGGCTCCCAGTGTTAACTTCTGGTCTAAGCTTGTCCCTTTAATTGGTTCCCGCTGTCAGTGGCTGACCCACAAAACCATTCAGCAGAGCCCAGGGAAGTGCCCAGAAAGATGGGCCAGATCCCCTTCTAAACCCAGCCTCTGCTCAGCAAGTCCCTACAGAGCCTCTGGGCAAGCTGCAGGTGCTGCCAGTGTGGGAGGCTGCTCCGTGCCTGGCAAGGTACTAAGTTGACTGTTTCTGAATAGAATAATTCCAGATTTATCTGTTCTGGATAATTCTTCACCTGGATATCCGTCCAGAAAGGAGGATGGTGCCCTTAGAGATAGCTTAAACACAAAGAAACCAAATTGACTTCATCTTTTAGTTTAGTTGTTCCGAACAGGTGGTTTCCTTAGATCTCTGAACACAAATGTTTTGGATGGTATCTGGAACAGGAAGATGAGATTTGGTTTCCTGATTTAGGTTTGCATTTCCTGGTTACCTCAGTGATCGCTGTAGACAAAAACATAGGCACATGCTCAACTTCTCACATGAGGAAAGATAAACATATGCTTGCAGTGAGTCAGAGTCCACCATACATAACAGTACTGGAGTAGTAATAGCATATCTATGGGGGAAGTGTGTATAATACCTTTGCTCAGATCCAGGATGACTGTTCTTATGTTGTGGAGTTTGAATAGCTGATGCATATGGCACATATGCCTTATACCCCAAAATACTGCTGAAACATTGAATTTGGAATGTAGAAGAGGTGAGAATTAACAGAGCAGATGCAGTAAGGACATGCAGAAAGTGAGAGTCTGAATGGAGACAAGGAGGGAAAGAACAGTGACAGAAAGACAACACTGATTTATATTGTAACTTCTCCAACATTGCTAAGGACAGGGGGAGACCCCCCCGTCCTTCCTAAAAAGGGTTTTTGTTTAATCCCACAGCAATCAATCAATGAAGCCATACGGACATCAACCCTTCCCAGGCCGGCTGCAGCAGGAGGCAGTGGAGAGAACGGACGTGTGGTCAGCCACGATTTCCCCAAATCCGTGCAGACGATCCCGTGCATGAGCCACAGCACTGGCATGTCCCTGGGAGCTACAGGATTATAATTGGCCTTTTGACCCATTGCCTGGGTGAGAGCAGGGGCAGCCCAACTCCACCCGCTCCAGAGCCAAAACCAAACCCAACACCAACAAGACAAACGACAATGACAGAAGGGACAATTGGATGGATCTTCTCAAGGAAATCAGATCTATTTCTCTTTTTATTTGCAAACAGATCCACCGGCAGGAGAACAGAAACAGCTCTGTACTGCAATAAGGAGAGTGTGATGGGATTTGAGAGACTCGTGAACCGTCCCTGATCAAAGAACCACTGGAACACTAATGAGGACTATGCCATTTTGTTTTAACTTGGTTGTTAATAAGTCTTAGTGTGTGCAATATATATATTTTTTCTTACTAATTCCTGTGGTGTCAGGGTAACATCAGCCCTTTCCCCCTTCCCTGCTCAGTCCTTCAATCTGATTTAGTTTGGGATGCAAACCATGATGTCTGAGCTACTAACAGCAAAAAAGACAATCCGATAAATGGCAAGTTGAACTCCCTGCAGGGCATCAGCATTGACCTCTTTTGTCCATCGTGATTCTGCCTTCAGTTGTTCTCCTGTGAATTTGGGCTGTGGAGTTATTGCAACGAGGCAGACAGAGCTGCAAACGGTTCTCCCTGCAACAGGAAGGACTTAATTTGAGAAAGAACATGAACAAAAAAACGAGGCTGTTTTACAGAGGCAAAGTCATGAGCTGGGAAACCCCAGGTAACCTGAGAACAAAGTGATAATTCTTCCGGAGATGATGAGTGGTGGTTCAAGAGAAGAATCACGTGCCTGGAGTGGAGAACATCACACGTGGCAGACTAGTGTAGATGGTTGGTCTAAGATCATGGTTGACTGCTGTTCATGGAAGAAAGTAAATGCCGCATTCCCCTCACACACGACTCCTGCCAAGGTTATTGGGGGCTAACAAGCAATTGTGAACCATTTCTTCATTGCTTAGCTTCTGTGTATGCTCCCTTCTTGGTGGTCACATAAAGGAACCACCTTGAGCCAGGAATAGACCATCTCAAGACATCCAGCTCTAGATGGCTACCTATTAACCAGTAAAACATGCTAGAAGTCGTGGAGCTGCAATGGGACTGTCCCTGCCTTTCTGCTCTGAAATCCCTTTATGGCCGTTTTTCTAAAAGGGACATTTTTTTAGATAGTTTGCCAGAATGGCTTCCTGGAATGAACTGCTGAAGCAAATAAAGGAAGAAACCGTACAAGAGTTTCATTCAAGCATCCATGGCATTCAACAGTGTCAGGGCTGGTCAAACTCAGCCTTCCTGTCAAGTTGTGGCCTGTCTGGGTACAAAGCCCGAAGTAGCAGATTCCTACCCATGTATCCATAGGGATGAGGAAGCATCCACAAGCCAGGAGAGCGGGTCGCTGGCCCCAGAGTCGGTATTGCAAAACCCTGCACTGCCAGGCAGGCAGCTGGGAGTTCAACCACAGGCATGGAGATCAAAGGGGAAAGGGTGGTTCTCCAGAACCACACCAAAGTTTCATTCTTTGAATCACTGGCATGGATGGACAAATGCTTCCCACCCTGGTGGGCCTGAGACACCTCCCCAAAAGTGAAGGATTCCCAGGGGAGTATCTGGAGAGAGAGAAGATCTGTGGGGTAGAGACCACAATGAACCCACTTAGCCTTGTCCCATCTCACAGGTCCATCATGGATGGCAAACAAAGTTCAAAGCTTCTCACAGGACCCGTCAAATACCTGTCCGGGCACTGTGCTGCTACTGGAGCATTCTGAGCTGCTTTTTCTCTTTTTTTTTCCTGTCTTTTTTTCTCTTTCCTTTTGTTTTCTGCAACGTAGCAAGAGAAGAGCAGGAGAAGAAAGGAGGCAGATGAAGAGGAAGTGATGCAGGCAAATGACTGACACAGGTCTATGAGGAGGATCTGTCTATGCAGCTGTCCATAAGCACAGCTGGAGGCTGCCTTTCTATCAATTTCCATTAGTGTACCAATGTGCAGAGCAATACGTTTATCACCTTTAACACCAGCTTGGTCTGAAGTGTCTGTTCCATTTGCCCACTTGTCAAGCAACACTTTGGAGACCAGCAAGCCAGAGTCCATGCCCTCAGCTCAGGCACAGCATGTCTTGTGCCAAGATGTTTCCCTCCTGCCACTAGAAACCCTTGTGATCTTCGTCTCTCATCACCTCTGTTATCAGCCACTCCAAACACCTCTTCAGGTCGCTTTGTGTTAGTCAACATTAATTCTAATCAGCTTTTCTTAATTTTAACTTTAGCTCTGTGTAAGTTCTAGCACAGTGGAAGCATCCCACAGGCTAGCCTGTTCTCATGCTCAGAGCCCTCAGAAGCATCTCCTGACCCAGCTCTTGCCACGTCTCGGACCTTGCCACGGTGGTGCACCACTGGGTGCTGCAGTGGGAGTGAACTGCCGAGACCCTTTGGTGCCCCATCCTCCTCCAAAGACAGGACCATGTGGCAGCAGGTCGTGTGGAGCCCAACCGGGCAGTTGGACAGTCTCGTGAGAAGCAGCGCATCTGTGCTAGGACTGGCCGCCTGTGACGTGAAGATGTGAGATGCAGTTTTCAAAGGCTTTTGATCAGTGGAGGGGTTAAAAAAAAAAAAAAAAAAGATGAATAAGACAAAAACGTGGAAAATGTTAACTTGTAATATGTATTTTTACTACACTTTTCTTAAAAATAGAGTAATGGTAAAACTCTTAAAGACATTGACATTTTTTTTCTCAACAGGAATCCATATTTAACAGTTTTGGCTTTCATTAAATTTTGTTCTTTGGTACCTGGATCTTTTATTTAACAGCTACATTTGTTTTAACTCTCTTTTGTTTTTCCTTTTTTATTTTCTTTCGGCAGTGCTGCAGAGGATTTTGCTTTATCAAACGCAATAGTGTTTTTTCTTTTCACATTCTCCTTTTTCCGAGCAACATTTTTATTGGTGACTATTATTTACACAAAAATGAAACTATCAGCTGGAATTTTAGTACCAAGGATCCATGATCCATTTTTCATACCTGTCCATGCCGTTTTGTGCCAGTGCTGGATGTGTGGAAAATGATGTTACCTCCTTCAGGCAATATTACCCAACCTGAATCAAATGAGATTTCCTTGATTATTGCTGTGTCTGACTTGTGAACAGCACCCAAATAAACTGCTTCAGGTTGAAATTGGGAATCTATCTAATATTTACCCAAGAGTCAGGAAATTAAACACTCATTGGGTTCCGAGCTAATCATTTTGCTTTATTTGGAGTTTTGCGGGATTATTTTTTGAGGAGGGCTATTAGAGGATTTTAGCTTGTTTTTACAGAGAGAAGACATGGTCAGCTCAGACAATTCAGAACCAGCACTGGTCCAAAAATCCTCACCAGGCTCAGCTTTCCTAGGAGTTCCTGTGCTGTTTCAGAGGCTTTGACATTTAAGATGTTTCTCAGTTTTTATACAATTAACCTGATAAATTCTTCAACCAGAAGTCTGTTGAAGGGGAAAAGAGAGTAGGATTTAAAGGACTTTGGACACTTATGCAGATGCTGGCAGCTGCTGAGGTTAACTGTAATTACCTAGCACTTGGTGTCACACATCTGGAAGGACTTCCCTTCCCCATGTTGTCATTCCCAGTTATCAAACAGGGAAGATGAGACACAAAAGTCAGGGGTTTTTTTTTACCCTCTAGTAAGTTTTAAAGATAGAGTCAGCAAGGAGCAGAATAAATATGTTTTGGAAGGGGCTGTGAACTCTCAGGCTTCAAAGCACAAGAGATCCCCAATCAATGGGGCCTGAAGGACAGGTTTCCCATGGCAGGCTGTGCTGAATCAGCCCATTTTGGTCTTCCACAATTTCTGAGGCATCCAGTACTGTACTGTGGACTTGGATCCTGTCTCAAAATGTTCTTCTTTCTCAGTGTCTCACCCTTGGTTCCATGTAAGGTTGCAGAAATGCACAAGAAATGTTCCTTTATATCTTGGCATAAACAGAACAAAATTCCCCTCTACTGCTAAAAGCAAAGATTCCTTGTACAGCAGTCTCCACCAAGAATCCGAAAGCACCTTCAGCAGTTGTTGAAGCAAAAAAAACACAGAACCTTGAAGTGGAGCAGATGAGGAACAGATGCATCACCCAGTGCATCCCTCATCCAGGGTGATAATCCTGGCACCAGGACACAGAGCTGGCATGCTCCAGAAATATTTGTCCATGTGCTTACCTGCCATCAAATGCAAGGAGAACTTACCCATCTATGCTCAGTGAAGGGACAGGGCAGGGGCACATCAATGTTTGCTGTAATTCAGTGGGTACCACTAACCTGTTCAGCACCAGCAACTCAGCCACATGCCTCCATCGAAAGTTTTGGTAGAGATGAGGAAGTTTTCACTGTGAACACCAGCTTGTGCTTGGTTTTCAATGACATGGTCAGTCACCCAAGTCTTATATGTAGCTCTGGGACCCCAGGAGAACATTTCTGTGCATGTTTCTAATTAACATGTCAGTCCACCATCGAGGCGCATGTCAGAGCTTAGATGACCCATCACAGTGGTGTGTGGTACCCTTGAGACACGGCTGGTACTCTTCACTGCCTCGGTGTGAGAATTAATCGATCAATTAATTAATTAATTGACAAAAATACAGGGATGTCACTGCACAGCTGTCCACCAGCCTGCAGGAGGGCAGGACTTTTAGAGCAAAATCCACACTCAACTCCTATCTTAAAATACGCCAGACAAACTGTTTGGGTTCCATGTTGCTCCAGCTTTATTATGACACCTCTCTTCCAGCTTCCTTCTTACACACAGCTGCTCTGTTCTTTTCCAGATACTTGGTCCTGATGGTTTGAGTCTGTAAGAGGGATGAATTTAGTGTTTAAGGACTTGGAAAATGTTCTCCTAGGCATGGAGGGTTAGCTTGAGACTAATCTCTCCATCAAAATCCTGACCATTCCCACTCTGGGATTCTCCTCTCAACCCTGACCTGCAGCATCACCTCCCATTTCCCTTGTCACCATCCCTATGTCCCCTTCATCTGTACATCAGTCCCACCCTCAAAGCTGCCAGCTGTTCCTCTCCAGTACCTGGAACAGGCTCTAGGTATGTACACAGTGGTTGCCTTATTGCAGATAAGTCTGTATCACTGTGTAGCTTTAGAAAGCAAATGAACTCACCTTCCTTTGGAATGGGGGCAGAGATGTGAATCCAGCTCCGCACTGGGGAATAGTGACCCCATAACCCATCATCCTGTACCTAGGCAGCACGGAGCCTTTCTGCAAATGGGCTGTTATATGGAGCCACAGTCCTGCAAAGCGCTAAATTATCTGGCTGGTCCCAGCACACTTAAATTAATCCTGCTTTCGCTGGCGTGCGCTTACACAGCAGAGACATCGCCATCTGGCTGCCAGGAGGTATCTGGCTGGCGATGGAGAGAGGCAGGGTGCTGGGCATCATCTCCATTGAGCTGGTACCTGAGTGAACTCAACTGCTGGATGAGGAGAGCTGTCTCCAGAGCAGTGAAACACGGTAATCTTCACCCCCAGTAGGGCTATTGAGAAGTGTAATTAGGCAATGTTTGCACATCCCTTTCTCATGCACTAATTATGTAGCACATGAACACACAGATATTAAGCGATACCTTTGACAGCCCAAATTAGCTGTCAAGGTACCTTTTCATTCCTAAGGATCAATATGGTATAATATAACAGCCACAAAGTGTGTTCATTACTCTGCAGGGCTGGTTTAACATGCTCACAGGATCCCTTTGGCAGTAATTCCTCCTCCGTTCGAGCTGGCATCAAAATTAATGGCATGTCGTGTTCTATAAGTCCTGACTTTTCAGATGAAAGGTACATGGTGTTGTTCGCATCAGTATTACAGTGTAATAAATCAATGCTTTCCCATTGGAAGGATTTCAGACGATTTTAAAACTTGCTCTCAGGAAATCAAAAGACAACCTGTCTGCCAGGCCATGGGCTGATAAAAAAGACAAATAATTCCATAAAAAACAGAAAAAAGGGGGGGGGGGGAAACCCCAACATTTCATTGCAGGATTGTTACCTGCTGCGTGTAGGATGCTAGAACCAGGGCAGCAATGGCAAAGTTTCATCAGGCCCCATCACACTGGTGGTGCACAGCTCAGGGGATGATATTCCCTTCCCTGAGGAGGTTACGGGCAAAGCCAAGAGAGGCTGGGAGAGGCAACACCACAGCCTGATTTCATTTGACCAAATAAGAGCTGAGGCAAAAGTAGAGTTTGCCTTCTGATTGCCAGACCCTAGAACAAATTGCTCCCAATTTTCAGAAAAGCAACAGGAAAGGGGAAGAGAAGCAAAGACTGAGCATGCAAGGACAGAGCACCCAGCAACCCCCTGAGAGCTGCCAGCAGAGTTACCGTCTCAGCTTCTCTAGTAGCTGCCGCTCAGAGTGTCATTCACTTGCTTAACAACATCTTTACCAAGTAAAACTTAAATTCCCCTGCTCCCAGGAGCACATGTGCAAGATGGAAAGAGGCTGAACTTGAAAGGGGAGCCGTTTTGTTGCCTCAGATTAGCTCAAACTGTGTGACAAGCTTTCCTCACTTCAAACCCAATGTTGTTAACCTTGAAATCTGCATTATTAATATTTCAACATGAGTCCCATCAGGAGCTGCCAAAGAGCTCTCCTGGACTCATGACAGCTCGTCCTGTTTGATTCTAATCATATATGAATGCATGAGTTAAGAAGACATCATTAAAAGTACATTAAGTTTAATTATGCTAGCAGCCACAGACAGTGGGAGCATCGGCTTAATGCAGAATGCATAATTAGATCAGACCTAATCCATTAGATTCATATTTGTTAGGGAGAATGCTCCTCGTCTATAATTGTCACTATGAAGTGATCAATAGGGTTTGGAGGAATGGCAACATTTTCTTGGGGCTATTCCCCTCCAGCCCCATCTCCCCTCCTCCCGGCCCGTCACCCCTGTGCACGCTGCTGAGCCCTCACTCAGCTCATTACACATCCAGTTTAACAAAAGCTCACAAATGAACAGAGCAAGATGATCGTCTGTCCTGGCCGCCAAGCCCTGGGGAGGTTCTACAGTGGTTTAAGCCATTATGGATTCAGATTTCCTTTTCAAGGAGCTGGTATCACTGGTGCAGTCTGTAGATGCAGGAGTGCACCCAGCCCTGGGTGGGTGGATGGCCTCACAACCCAGTTAGAGCAGTGCAGCCCTGCCTGGGGGTTGAAATGGGTGGTTCCAGCATGGCTGATGCGCTTTCACAGACTCCGGCTGCTGTTGGCTGCAGCGTGGGTTTGGACAACTTTCCGAACAAAACAAAAAAGGACAAAAATAAATGAAAACAATGAAAGCAAAAATGTTTCAGTTGGTCCAGCTCTCTTAACTAACACCAGGAGGGCAGTGACAGGGCCCCATAGCTGTGGTTACAGGGAAGGTGGTATGTCCCTTTTCCCATCAGGATGGCGTTATCACAGAATGATAGGGGTCGGAAAGGACCTCAAGCCACCCACCTAATGCACTGCTCTGCAAAGCCACTGCATTTGAGGGAAACCACCGTCACCAGTTGGCTCAAGCTAAGCCCCAAGATGAGCAGTCATGGGTTGTCACCCCCACCTTCATGCCACAGCAGGGTCACAAGGATAACTGGTAACAGCAACCTCTGACACCCGTAAGCAGCATCACTAGAGTAGGGACAACAAATCTGCCAAAGCCTCAGCCCCTGCAGGTAATCAGGTTGTTGTGGGTTGGTGCTTCCCGGCTGGGACACAGAGGATCCTGTAGCTATGTGCTTGTTCCAGGAAGCAATTTCTACAGCACCTCCCAGCCCAGACCCCATGGCAGTGGCCACTGCCTTGGCAGGACATTTCCCAGCTGCTGCAATCCCAGAGGTGATGCACCTCACCGGCACGCTGCATGTCCACATACTCACTGCCATGTAGCAAGGAGCTACAGAGAGGGGTGAACTTACTACAAGCCTTTACCCTGGCACAGATTATTTGCACCCATCACTCCGCAGACTAATGCACCGCAGCGCTGGACATGGAAAGAGTCTGCACAAAGCTGAGGTCCCAGTCCCACTCGAGGGTGATTTCAGCTGATGTCCCCTCCAGCCTGGAGATGGAGGGGGCTGGAAAGGGGAGTAGGTCAAGGCCATTACATGACACATGGCAGCTGTGAGTGAGCGCAGGAGCAACTGCAGTTCAGGAGGAAACCCAAGAGCCCCGCGCTTCCTGGCATTCATCATGGAAAGGAGATACTTATGCTTAACAGCTCAGCCGAGCCCTCTAACACCTGCCTAAGTGCTGAATATTATTGTCATTAAAATATAATGGCCTCTTGCTACCTTTCCTCCATGGAGCTGGGTAAGGGCTGTGATTGGGAAGCCACAGGATGAAGGCATAACGCCCAGGCAGGGCAGACAGGCAGGATTAAAACCTCTCTGAAAGAAACTTTCGCAGCCAAGAGCCAGCTCCAAATGTACTGCAATTACTGTCCAGAAAATAGCTGAGATCTCCAGAATCAGCTGGAATCTCTTTCTGAATAAAGCTTCTGCTAACTTAGGTTTGGGGAGGGCTTTTCAGTTTGGTTTATGTTTTTCCTTTTTTTGGAGGGAGAAAAAATCCCTACC
This sequence comes from Todus mexicanus, assembly GCA_013389965.1. Classification (NCBI taxonomy): domain Eukaryota; kingdom Metazoa; phylum Chordata; class Aves; order Coraciiformes; family Todidae; genus Todus; species Todus mexicanus. The sequence continues at coordinate 13,706 of WEIS01082501.1, forward strand.
AGTCAGCGCATTTTATCCATATTTCATTTCCATCCTTGATACCTCCATCCCATCTCTGCCCTGTTCATTCAGGCAAGGGTGATACAGAGAGGTTAGGCTGTGCCATGGGGTGCAGGAGGGGACAGGATGGGGGTCAGAAGCCCGAGGGGGTTCCTTCTACCCCCTATTTTGCAATGCTGTGGGACACCAGCACTGTCCTGCCCACAGGGTTTTGCAAAGGGGGTTGAAGAACCCCATGGCTGTTTAATTGCCCAAGAGGTAGTTTCTATGTTTTCTATTTTCAGGGCTTTTAACCGATAATGGTCATCAGCATTTCTAATTTCAATCTAATAAATATGGGGAGGACTAGCTGAAGGCTGTTGTGATTTTCTTTCCCATTTGTGTGAAGTGTGCTGAAGTGTGACTGTTTGCCAGTGGCCATCATAAGCCAGAGTCCTGGTTCAGCTGCAAAGTGGGAAAAGACATGATAAAGACTTGGGGAAAATTTATGCTCCTAAAGAAGCAGCTGATTTATAGTGAGTTTTACATACTCATAGATGCTTCTGTACTTTTTGGCTGGGGGATATTTGGGGAGATACTTGGAAGCAATCTAACCTCATAAAGCCTTTTAGAGAAAGCATTGATCTTTCTGAATGGGCAGCAATTGATATGTTCAAAGTGAGCATCATGTTTGCACACTGTGCATCTGCGTGTCATTTAAAAATAAAGTAGCAACCCCCAGAAAAAAATCAAAGATGAACACAAAGAGCAGCTCTTTGGAGAAAGAAAAGTGAGGACCTTTATATCCTCACCATCAATTCCCTTTGGTGTGGCGATCCATACAGCAAGTTGAAAGGGCAACCCACAATTCTGTTAATTGTTCTCTCAAAAAACAAAAACCAAACCCAAAACAACAAAAAAACTCCAAACCCCACAAACTAAAATATTGCACTCATCGAGCAATCAAAGGGAAATCTGAGCTAACCCCTCTGTGGCCAGTTTGGCCCAGGCCAACCACAGGCATCCCTGATGGGAGATGGCTTATAGCTGCAACCCTGGCACCCATGAGCTTTGTCTTCCTCGAGAGTCATAAGCAAATTTTAGGCTCTAACAAGCCTCTCTGAGACCCCACCAGACACCTGGCAGAATTCAGCAAGATGTCAAATATCTCCGTCTATGCTGCAATATATTTTGACAGGATCCTGACACAGCGACATGACCGCGGTGTGATCAACTCTGAGGTTTCATCTGAAGAAGCATTTTTGCTCTGGTGTAAGAGAAATCTACCCACCCCTGACAGACCATATGCCATCCTTTTAGTACATTTGCTGATTATCCAAGTACTAAGAGAACACTGCCTCAGTGACTCCTAGATCCTCTTTCACAGTAATTGGCATAGATGGGGCCGAAAAGTCCCTTTCGGTAAAGGGGAAACTGAGGCATAGAAAGATTCCTGTGGGATTGGAGCTACACAGGAAGCCCAGGCAGGTTACTGCCTGAGCTTCTGGCTCCCAAAGGGTTTCCCTCTTTTACAGTAAACAGGTCACCCCACCAAGACTGTCCTGACCCTTCCATGGATCCCAGAGCTCAGTATTTCCAATATGCCCATGCTGGAACCCCTCATGCTTTTTAAAAGGATTTTGTGATGCCATGAGTTTGTGCCAGGTCAAAAAGGAAGGGAATAGTCTGTAATTTGATGTAGCAAGGCAAGAGAAACCACTTCAGTCTCATTCTGTTGTGTTTCTTGGAGGCACTGAAACAATGCAGAAAGATATTTTCAGGTTTAAGAGAAGCAAATCCCAGATAGATAGCTTTGCAGTAAATGCTCAAAGTCCAGTGTGCTAGGTCCTAGAATTAGGTAGGAATTCATTATAGTGGCACTACCTCACTCCACAGGGCACAGGGATGGCTTTCCAGGACNGTGCCTGGGGCTTCACAGAAGACTGGTGCAAAGGGGGCAGATGATAAAGAGAATGAGGGCACAATGAGGGAGAGATTCGATACACTGAGTAGAGGCAAAACTCAGAAATGCATGTCCTCAAGTGAGAGAAATCAACTACTTTGCAGACCAGGAGATATTTTTTGTTTACTGTAGTGTATCAGGTAGTGGTCTGTACTAGGAGAAGCAAATACAGTCTTTTCTGCAGGCCAGGGAGGAGGAACTGCTCGGAGAGATGGTGAAACCTCATCTCTGGAGACTTTCAAAACCCACCAGGATGTGTTCCTGTGTGAGCTACTCTAGTTGACCCTGCTCTGGCAGGGGGGGTTGGACTAAGTGATCTTCAGAGGTCCCTTCCTACCATTCTGTGATTCTGTGAACCCAACTCATGCAAGCAGACTGCAAACAAGAGATAAAGCCCTACATGCTTTCCCGAAGCCAGAACATAACAGACTGCTGCAGTTTGTTTTGTTTGTCTGTTTTTCTCCTGAAGATATTTGTGTTCCGAAGTGAGAGAGGTGTAGTAGGTTTAATGTAAATGAGCTTCATAAAAACATTTGATTTTGTGGGGGAGCTCATTAGCTAAAATCAAGACTAGAAAAGAAGAGTTGTCAAAGTGAGACATCTAAAGAGAAGATAATGAGTTGTACTGCAAAACATAACTGGGGAGAAGGAAAGGTGCATATATAGTTTCTCTGAATGATTTATCTTGCAGCCACTGTTAATTCACGGGAAGGGTTGAAAGACTGCAGATTTGGGGCATAGAAAGACAGGATGAAAGGCAGTGCCTCCATGTCATGATTGAGGAGCTGACTGCAAGGCTATACCTACTTCTGGAAGGAGCAGAGGAAGATCTGGGTACACTTGCTGATGACTACGTGGATGTTTGCCACCAATGGGACAGTAAGCTACAGTCAGAACAAAAACGAGAGGGAGGAGGAGGGCTGCACAAAAGCAAACACATTTAAGGGTTACAGCAGGAGAGTTCCAGCTGGGAGAAAACTTCGGTGATGCCAAAAATGTTATGAGCAATGCTGCCATCAAGAAAGCTGACCTGAAACTGGAATAACTGGGAATTCAATAGTGCTGGAAAGGATTTCCAGCCTCATTAAGTTTCTGCCCACCAGCCTCTACCTATGAAATGTCTTCTCTGCAGTGTCCCAGGGGTTTGTAATCCTGCTCATGAGATTACTGGGCTGTGGACTTGCCAAGGCCAAGAAGGATCTTCCTTTTCTGGGCTAGCTAGCCTCAAAGTGTCTCGCCAGAAAGTTTTTTAACCTACATGGGAAATCAATCCTGAAATTTAAGCAAGCAGGAGAGCAAGATGGAGAAGGGGCCAAGCAAGCTGGTAGACAGGAGAAAATGAGAGAGGGAAAGATGATAAAACAGATGCTGGTGTATAATGGGAACCTTGTAACAAGCTGTAATGGAGCTCGTCCCCAACCAGGTGGTGTACAAGGCTGGGAATGTAGCATGGAGCGAGCTGGAAGGGAGCGGAAAGCACAGTGACACTCCGTAGGTGTTACTTTTCTGATTTAATAAGCTTAGGCTGCTCCCCATGAACGTGCCGGCTCCCTTTGGAGATGCCAGCAATGTAACTGGGGCATCGCTCTGGCCCCCGTTGTCACCATCCCTCGAAGGTGAGAGAAAATTCATACGAGCACCAGGTTTACTGGCTTTGAGAGGCGCTGGGCTGAGAACAGCCTGCATCAGAAATACTAGCAAGCCGACACGTGGGGCTCCTCCTACGCTTGGCAAGGAGGCAGGGAGGGAAGGCTTAAAAGCATAATTTGTACAGGAATAAAAAAGCATCATCTTTGTGCCAGTTGGCTCGGAGACAGGGAGGTGCAGCAGGGAAAACATGATTTCGTTTGGTGGGTTTATCATCACTTCAGTAGAGACTGGCTCGTAATTACTGCTTTTTACCACTTCTAGGTGGATTGCACGTTAAGAAGAGTGGGTTGTTTCCTACGGTGCCCTGGTATGTAAATTGTGGAGCAGCAGGTTTTTAGTGAGGTGTTGCTGAAGAGCTGTGGGATGATGGCAGAGAGGCCGGAGATGACCCTGTGGAGTGAGGTGGTGTGTCCTCACTGCTCAGATCCAACTTACCTGGTCTCCAGGTGCTACATATCCCAAATGCACCCCTCACCACAGTCATGAAGCTCTGAGCAGTCGTTGCCACTGGCAATGAGGAGAGGAGATGCGCAAAGTTACTCTGGAAGTACTTGGAGACTTGGGTGCTCCTCCATGGGTCAGGTCAGTGCCTGGAGAGTTTCTGAGGTTTTCCAATTTCCACCCATTTTAGGAGAGAAAACATCCTGATTTTTTCCCCCTGGCACTATAAGAATGAGGACTGACCACCACCCCTGGGTGGTGGAAGAGGACAAGCCCAACTCACAAAGGATCTGCTGGTGCAGGAGCCACAGTGGCTCCCTTGGCAATCAGCTGGACAACAACAGGACCAAAAGCCTTTAGGTCTTAAAAGCCATAGAAGGTCTTTCTTATGATGAGATCTTTCCTTCACTGGGTGATTGCTTTGCCCTCCTCCACTCTCCTATTTGTCACGTGTAGACATATTTTCAGGAAAAATGAATTCCCAAGGTCCCAGATCCCAGTGTGTGTCCATAAACAATAGTTCTGGTAAGCACTGCAAAAGGCAGGATAAAAGTGGGCTAAAAACAGAGAGGAACTTCAGAGAAGATGACAGCAAGCCCAGCTTCTCCTGCTCGCACCACTCAGTACAACCCAGCTGCAGTGACATGGACACTGCCTTGCATGGCAAGGGCCAAAGGATTGGGTTAATTGCTCTCCCAGCAATCCACTATGTACATTTAGGTTTCAATTAATTTGCTGGCTCTAAATGATCTGCCTCCTATTGCTTTCAGCAATCAAGCCTTGTTAATTGAAAATAGCGTTTATCTTATCTCTAGGAGAAGGCTGGACAAAAGTAGGGCAACAAAATCCAGTGTGAAGGTAGCATCAAGTGAAAGAAAGTGGGGGAAATGAAGCAGAGGGAGGAGAGCAGCCAGGATGGCCGAGTGAAAAAAGTTCAGGCTATTTCTTCATTTTTTTTCTCAGTGGCTTCGATTATTTCAGGGTGTCCTGATTTGGAATGAGTTTTCTTTCGCCACGACTCATATGGTCCCACTTCCAGCTAATTGTGCACTGGGTCACAGGCTTGTGCTGTAAGGGCTGGTGAACACAAGGTTTAGTCCCACACCTTGGTTCTGGCGAGGGCTGCTGCAGCACAGATGAGTAGCTCACACCTGGGCAAAAAAAAACACAAGCAGTTGCCCTTAATGCATTTCCTCTGGTGCCATGTGAACCCCAAGTAGTTGTTCATCCCACCTTTGTTTTCACAGGGATAGCTGTGCTCCTGCAGAAACAGTGGCTGAAATGTCAAAAGTGTCCTGAAAATCAAACAACCTCAGAAGTCCACCTCCTGCTCTGTTTCCAGAGGAAAGCCCTTTAAAAAGAAGATTGCCAGTCATGCTGTGCTGTTTGAAGAATGATCCCAGTTTCTTACCTTTAAGTTAAACGGCAAAGTAAGTCCTTAAGACGTGAGATCTAGCACAGGTTTGGGTTTCATTTTTTCTCTTTCTTGGTCTGATTATTTAACCCCCCTCTGTGAGTTTCCCACCGATTGAACCTAATGTTATCTCATGCACACAGTTGTCATCTCATTAAAGGGAAATGAGAGAAACTGACTTTAATAAATTTTAACACCCTGTGTGAAAAATCTGGCAATTAAAGCTTCTTGCCCCCGGACCTTTGAAAGTGATATGTCCAAATCCCCTTCTGTCTTTAATAAGTGGTGCTCTTCAAAGGATGGTGGAATGTGGGGATAGGAGAGGAGGCAAGGAAAGGAAAGAAACAGGAGTATTCGGATTTAAAAAGACTGAAAGACAAAAGATGACCATCCATTATTCACTATCCTTCCAGAAACTGAGGAGAGAATGAGCTTCATTAGGAGACTGATAAGACCAGCTTTTTCTGGAGGGGAAGGAGGTGAGATGGAAGTGAGTCCAACCAAGCAGCACAGCATTACACAGATAGTCAAATAATAGTATTTCCCTTCAGATAATAGAATTTACCCTCCAAGTACAGTTCTGTGATGATTTTTGGTGTTGATCTCAAAACATTCTGGAGAACAGCAAGTAGGTGGGTATCTAGCAAGGCCATGGACCAGGCTGGCTGGGAGAGATTTTCCTCTGACTGTGATTTCAGCAGTTATTTGTCAGTCCATGGGGATGCTCAGTACCAGTCTCACCATGTCCTGCATTGTCATTGCCTTTGGCTTCAGACCCAGGCGAGCAGTCCAAGCACCCCAGGGTTCCTGTCCTCCAGCCTTCTCTTGGCACAAGCCCTTCCTTATCAGGGAAAAATAGTCCGTGGGCCTTTTACCACACAAAAGACCCTGCTCCAGCTCCTAGAACTCCAGTTCTGTGACTGCGGCAGCATTTAATTTCCAAGACGGCTGCTCTGCTAAACAGCTGCTGGGGGGGAAACATGTCTGGGAGCCCCAGGCAGGCACGTGCGTCAGGGACTGTGGGAAGTTGAGGTGTTTGATGTTTGCCTTATTTATTTATTTAGCAGCCACCGTCTCTGTGAGAGTCCCTTTCTGTAGAGGAGCGATAAGCTTCTCTCAGCTCCCGCTTGCCCACCCCTGCTGGCTTCATTTTCTGCTAGGCACCATCTCGTTAACATGCACCAAAAAGTCCCGACTTACATCCCTGCCAGGCTGCCCTCCCTGCCCTGCCTCCGAAACACTGCTGGTGTACCATGGAAACAGCCGACTGAGCTGCCAGCAGCAGCAGAGTGTGCTGAAGAGAGGGAGAGGGATGAGAGATGGCTCTAGAGATACCCCAGGAACCTACAAGACGGATGCAGCTCCAGAATTAAATCCCCGCAGCCTTTCTCATGGCTGGGCCAGGTATGGTGTGATATTCAAAGCAATTTAAATATGTATAATTAAGTCAACTTGTTTGCCCTGTGCTGATTTGCAGCTAAAAGTCAATGATACATGTCTGAGGCTGCACCAGTGGTGACCGAGAGCTGAGCCCAACAGGCCTCTTCTTCACCTGCATCACTGGTGGGAGCAAATGCCTTGATGTGGACTCTGGGGGGGGGGGGGGGT
>WEIS01082504.1:2167-13894 GCA_013389965.1 Todus mexicanus
CCCTTTTTTATTTTAAAGCTGATTGATAATCTGCTCAAATCTACAGGAGGGTTATTTTGGTGGTGATGGTGGTCTGGGAGTGGGGACGTGTTTGGGGCTTTTTGTGTGGGGTTTTCTTTTGTTTATGTGAAAGGACATCTCCTGAGCATTTGGCTTCAGCTTTTGCTCTGCTCTGAGCACAGACAAGGATCTAGGCGTTTTAGTACATGGAAAGTTTCTTCATCTGGAAAGCAAGATGACATCATTGCCTGCTCCATCTCAGCTGCATTCAACACAATACTCCAGCCAGTGGAGATGGTCACTCTAAAACTATCCTTTCTCTCCCTTAACCTCGGGACAGAACAGTACACAAAGTAAACTCATGGCTAAAGCTGACCTCTAAAGATCGTGCTGCCAGACTGCCAAAGCATCTTACACATCAGCCAAACACACTTCTTCACACACCAGTCCTGACCAGGAAGGCATCGTTGGATCCAATAAATGACACAATGCTGACTAATCAGATTTTACCATGCTCAGGACTAGGGCTACATCTTTCGTTTTCTTCTAGTGCAAGGTATCTTTGCATGATTTTTCCATTTGCCATCACCAGTACCTAAGCACCACCCAGCAATGCCTGAGTTATGTCAGCTGTAGCTCTTTAGAAAACTACCACAAAGATAGAATGAGGCAGAGCTTTGAGGCAGGACTTCTGGGGGAGTTTTAAAGCTACTGAACCCTTTTCAACACCTTATAGGAATCCTTTTCTGAAACAAAGGTCAATTTTAGGGCAAAATTCTTTTTGAGTTAAAGGAAAGGAGACAGAAAACAGGACTACTAATACTTTTCAGTAGCTTTTACTTTAAGCATAATACAGACAGCGTTACTTGTAGTACGCTATTGTGACGCTCTCAAGCCCTGACTGGCACAATAAAAACTGAAGACCACCCAGAGTTTGCATGAGCAAACGGCAGCTACCAATGCTGCTTCATAGAACAGTATTCACAAGAGACTCCCTCTCACACAAATAGGCAGCAAGGGGTTGAATCACATTACTAAAAGAGACAGATTGCCCTTAAAAGATAAGGATTTCAAAAAATGCCCAGAGTTCATTTGGAACACAATGGAAAGCTCTTTGATCTAGAAATTCAGTTGTGGAAAAATATAAAATAGAATAAAGGTTTCTAGCATTATTTCAGCTGTATTTGGGTCTAAACCCATGGCATTTGTAGAAATCAATAACTTTTCTGACTATATGTGGGAAAAAAAAGAGGATTGGAAAGATAGATAAAAGGTTAAAAATTGAAATGAAAGTGCCATGTTTAGACCTGTACACTTGCAAACACCTACAGAAATCTAGATTAGTGATGGCCAGAATAGTAAGTCCACCAAGTCTCAAGATTTTCAGCACACTTTTCATTCCATAGAACCTTATTCTGAGGTTAAACCTCGTCATTTTGGGGGAGAAAGATACTTTCACATTTTATATACAGGAGTGGAGTAGTAGCATTATAGCAGTACAATTTGTAACTTCCAAGTATTGCTCAAATTCATTAATTCATTATCTGCCTAATAATTAGTATTTAGTCCAATTTTGCAAACTTTTGCAGCTCTATCTAAATGAAAATCCATTGCTAGCCTCTCAGCTGCAGTAATTGAGAACAGCACATTGCTCAATTCAACAAGGATGAAGGCATTACGCTTGCCTGAACACCGATTCTTAGAAACTAATTGCCATAAAGGTCTTTTACATGCAACAGTTTTTTCCATATTATATGTAATTCAAAACTCTGAATCGCTATGAAAAAAAAAGGTTGCAGCAGAAATACTTAAATACTTATGCAAGCAGAGAATCCAGCTGTGACTTGACTCAACAGTTTTCATCCTTTTCTTTACAAATTTACGGATCAAGACAAACAGGCTTCAAACCCCTATACAAACACCTAGCTATAAAATAGAGGACATCTGAAATGTAACCAAAGCCATCATAAAAAAATAGGAAAAAAGAGACAAAGGTTGTTTCAAGCCTGACTCACAGTTTTTGAATGCCTGGGCTTAGCAATACTCAGGCTGTGGTTGCACAGTCATTTTAACCCAGAATAAATTCATGCTTCCTCCAACATGAGCGATCCCGTCGCCCCCACGCTGCCCTGCTCCTGCAGCAGCCACAGCCCCAGAGCTGCTCTCTCAGCCAGACTGGGGAGCACAGGCAGCTGAACAGCCAAACACACCAAGAAACCCCAACTGGAGAGTTCAGCTGAGTCCAGTCCCTGCGCAGCTGCGCTTTGCAGCCCCAGGAGCGCCTCTGCCAGTGGTGGGGACATCCCCACACAAGTGAGGGGCAAGGAGGAAGATGACCACAGAAGGACAGTGGGGTCCTGTGGGAGTTTAGTATCTGCACAACCGTGGCTCAAGGATGCTGAGATACACGTGTGCTTTGGTCACGCCGAGCTAGGCCAGAACAGGCATTACCACCTGAGCTGTGTCAGTTCCTCTGAACTATGCAGCTGCTGAATTCACGCTGCCATGCAAGGCTGTGTCTGAAGCACTCCTAAACACAGAGCCTTGTTCCAGTGATGGTTCTGCAGTCACTGGCTCCAGGCAGAGGGTTTCAGCCCAGGAGGAGGCTTGTATTGCACAGGCAGCAGTGGGAAGCTGTCAGACTACATCTGGTTTTCACAAGAGATAGCAGCTTCTTGTTGCATAAGAGCTGAGAGTTCTTGGGCTAAACTCTGCTGGTTTAGAGAACAGCTGAGTATTGCTCTCACTGCATTCACATTAATTAACAGTCACTGAACAGTAAGAACTTCCTGTAAGATTAGTTAAATCTCAGCGCAATCTCAAAAGTTAAGGTTTTTAAAGGGAAGATTACATGTCAGTTACTTTTGTCTGTTTCCATCCCCTCCAGCAAATCTCTCATTACTTTACAAGCTGCACTTTGGCACACACCTTCAACACGTTCCTCTTCCCCCAGTGTCCCCAAAGAAAGGTGGGGTGATCAAAGCAATTGCTCCTTTGGCTTCGGGCAGAAAATCCAACTTTCCACATCCTACACTACAGCACATCCTGTGTTGTACATCATACAAGTACCAACAAATACACTTGTCATATCTGCTTCTATCCGTAATTTGTGAAACATGGGAATTGGTGAAATATTTACGGAACGAGATTTGTTTGTAAAGTAAAAAAAAAAAAAAAGACTCTTTGCATTTGTGTGGGTGGGGGTTGAAGAACTAAATTGGAAGAAAAAGATTCAACATGCCTTAGAAGTCCCCAAACCTATGCAATTGAGTGTGTAATATTAAATGAGCTTTTCTTTCAAACTGAGAAGGTGAACCAAACAGACCTACAAGTGGAAAGCCCATTAAAAACTGGAACAGCATCTACTTGGAAGGTGTATCTAAGTCAGATCTTCATCTTCTTCATCAGAATAACAATTTCATACTACTGCTGCCTTTTTTAAGAAGGAATTTCATTTATTTTTAACAGAATGAAACTTACCTCATTTTTCATGGAAATCTCATGCAATCATTAATCTAACTCTACAGATCAATAAAGCCAGGCCTGAGTATTTCAAGGATCATTACCCTGTAACACCATCAAAACTTAAGACTCATTTGTGCCCCTTGAATGCAGTGAGAACTTTGACCTTCAGTGCAAGCAAAAGCACCTACATCAAGGTCTAAGTTAAGCAGCAGGTAGGAGAGGACCTTGGCCCCAGGGTGGTATCCCCACAAACCTGGTACTTCAGAAAGACCTGCCCAGCAAGTGCATTTGGCTGCCTGGTCCACAAAGGCAGAGACTTAAAGGCAGGCTTAAAGAACAGGCAGATGAAGGCCACTTGCAGGCTACAGCATCATAAGTCTCCAACAAGATGCTAGAAATCAGTCACACCACCGCCACTGTGCGACACCACAAATCCTGTAGCTATCATTGCTAAGAGAGCCATCATTGAAAGAGAGGATGTCTCCTTGGTCCTGCTGCCAGGGCCAAGGATCTCCTTTTTAACTGAGACAGGAGAATGTGTCCTTATTTACTGTTGCCAGTGTTTGTATACCAGAGGAGGCACACACCCATTCAAACAGGATGTTCAGTGCTCAGGATCATTTTCCTCTATCACATCCCAGTGAGATGGAAAACCAAAGCTTCCATATAAAGAGATCCACTCAGGATTTCTCCTTGGGGCAAACAGATCCTGGCTGATCTACAGGTGAGAAACTGCAGGAAAGCCCCCCCCCAAAAAATAAATTCCCAAACACAAATGGCAACTATGAACTGTGTCCTTCCGATTCCCACACCACAAGAGTGCCGCGATGTTTCCTCCAGTAATTGAAGCTTGAGGGTCTTACGTGAGTGTCACATCAACCAGTGATCCAGAGGGGCACAAACATAAATGGATGCATCTGTATTGTCAGTTTGGTGGAGTATCGTATTTGCATGTACAGTTAATTCTGTGTTATCCACCCTGCATAAATACTAGTTTATTCCAGGAGTCTGCTAGGGAATGTGCCAAGGATCCAGATTGCATTAAATCAAACAGGGGCCATGGAAACAGGCACATTTGGCTACAGGACAACGGAGGTTGTGGAAATCTTCTGTGGTGTTGTACATCAGATAAAAAAATAAATTTACAAACCTCCCATAACCCTGCATTTTTTTTATCATTAGTTGGATTTTCTACTCTTTGTATAAAACAGTGATAAAGTTCCAGCTGTCCTGCAAAAATTCCTTTGAAAATGAACTCTTGGAACTTTCTGTAATGCTGTTAGTTTTAGCTATTGCCATAGAAAACGTAACACTTACTTATGTTCTTTCAATCATTCAGAAAGCGTCCTTAAAGGACTATCTAGATAGACTTACGTGCCACCTGAATACTCAAGCACATATTTTAGTCTACATTTTAACTTTTTTACTATTAGCTCTAGTTGTCTCACTTCCAAGAAGTTACAATATACTAATGTGAATTTATTGAGTGCCTAATGCCAAGACATCTCCAGAAAATTAGTTCTGCCAGTTCTCCTGGGAGTTTCCTTCTCCCTGCATTTCCATGCAATAGAAACTTCTTTGGTAGATGACTGAAAATATCCAATAATGCTTTTACAGAAGTAAATTCCAAAACTTCAAGAGCATTCACATTTGCCACCATCAAAGAATCCGACACTTCTCTTTATCCTGCTTAGTAGACATATCAAACTGACACATAACATGAAGTCTCTCAGACTCACGATACTAGTCCTAATGTCTGGAATCGTGAACCAGTTTGTGGGAGAAGAGCATTTCCTCACATCACATTAAAATGAATCAATTCTTGAGGGGAAAAAAATAACCAAAAATCATGCAAAGTTTCAGGCTGATGCTCTAAACAGGTTAATCACTGCTGCAGATGTATTTTTTTCAACCTTTAAGAGAACATGATCATTATGCAATGTGCACACTTTCTTCTCCCTGTCTATACAAAGATTCCCATGTTCATGCCATGGGGAAACAGTGCTCTCTACGCTGAATCTAAGGAAGGTCAGGAGAAATAGAAGAAACTCTCAAAATTTGCCTTCTAAAGTGATGCCTGTAAAGTACACGAGCTGTAGTACCTCAAAACATCCAAATAATTTTCCAAGTGTTTTTAAAAGACAAAGTTAACACTCTACTCCATGAAGGTTCATTTCCAAAGGCATTATATGATAAGGCAGGAAAAGTGACCAAAACCTGCCTTTGCCTATTAATTAGAAAAATACGTTGAAATGTGCTTCAGAAGTTAATTTCAAGGATTGTATGTGGCGTGCTCAGTGAAGAACGAATGCCACCATCTCTTATTTACAGTGGTCATTAGCACCGTCTCTGCCTCTTTCCTGTTTGAACCATCTGTTCATTTCCCCAGGAAAAAAAAAAGGGAAAGAAAAAGGGGGTGGGATAAACATAAGTGGAAAATGTGGGAAGTTGGCAGTGTGCTGCATTACTGTTTGCCCATATGCTAACTCATTATATTAACATTCATATTTCAGGGCAAGAACAATTAGCTCCAAGTTTCTTCTCCTTCCTGCTGAATGTTAAAGCTTCTCTTATTCACTGTTATATTTAAAGGGATAGAAAGAAATCCGACAGAAGTAGGTGAAGGGGAGAAGAGTGTGTTTTGGATCACACCAACTTGCGATCTGGTGCTAACGCTGAGCCGGTAGAGAGGATTCATGAAAGAAAGGAAATTCCTCTTAATACCGACTTAATGTTTGGGAGTAAAGTGATACTGCGAAATCCAACTCGCTCTCACTTGTCAGGAAAGCATCCCCAATAAAGTAATGCGTAGGAGTCTATCACCCCGGCTTAACCCACACAGTCACACACACACACGCCGAAAGGGAGACAGAGATGACAGGCAGAGACACGTTCCAGTTTCAGAGCCACTTGTCCTGACCATTACCGTTAGCATGACAAGTAGAGGATGGTCAACTTACCCCGGTAACTGTTTCCAGGCTTGTAAAATTCTGGATCGCCCTCCACCCTGAGGCTAAATTCATTGTACCCTTCCCTCCTGGTGCCTTGGGCTCGCAGGATCCGACTGCAATATCCCTCGGATTTCGCGGCTTTCTCCAAGGTTTCGTCAGGGAAACCCTTCGCCACCAAGGGGAAAGTCAACGCCAGGAGCCGCAGGGCGAGCGGCTGCAGATGCGCTCCCATCCTCGGCCCTCCGCACAACTTTTTATGGTCGGGGAGCCGGGCGGAGGAGGGGGTGGTGGCTGGGGGATGCTTGCCGGGAGGCTGCNCTGATCTTGCCCAGATCCCGAAGTGAAGCGCTGTTTTGTTTCAGAACGTGTGATTAGCAGCTCGCTGCTGTTTATTTAAGCGAGCCGAGTTCTCAGGGGCCGCTCCGAGCGCCCAGCGCAGCCGAGCTGCTGCCGCTCGGGCTCAGCCCGCCGACCTCAAATGAATCACCCGCATTCCTGCCAAAGTCTATAGTTACTGTAGGGATAACAAGGCTCAAAGAATTTCCCGACACCCTTCCTCCCCCCACCCCATCTTTCTCCAAACCAGCAGACACGGCAAACACGCTCAGCTTCATCGGCGCAGATGGCCCAAGAGAAGCGCTGGAGCCCCGGGCAGAGACACCGAGAGCTGGATGCGCTGGGAACAGGAGCTGCAGCTCTACCGCTGCCTAAAACTGCGCACAGCAGAGCTACGGGCTGTGTAGCAGCCGTGCAAGGCCACCACGGACACGTTCACCTAAGTGAACATGGGAGGTCTGCTCTGCCACTCAGCAAAACGCAAGCAAACAAACAGAAGAAAGCAAGGAGAGCGCAGGTCTCATTATGCCGCCTTTACACAAGGCGCGCTGAGCCACAATGACACTGAGTGACTGATCTAAATCCACAAAAGAAGTTTACAGCAGTAGGAAAAAAAAAAAGTGAACCTAGATCCGTGGGGTCCCTAACTCCAGTGTCTTGATCCCCAAATGCTGCTCTTCTCTGCCCCCCTCCACTGCTCTGGAAGTGGAGGAGAAAGTTGGGAAGGTATGAACTTCATCAGGACCTGAATGCTTTCAGGATGCCAGATGTACAAGAGGGCACAAACCTCTTTCTAACCACTTTCTCTGGAACAAGACTGTAGCAGATTGATGAATAAAACTGCATTAAAGTACAACTTCCAAGAAATTTCAGGACTTGCAGCAGTGTAACAGACTCCTGGGTATTGTTTATCCGCTACGTTAATCTCAATCATTTTACGAGAACAAGGTTCACTTTATCCAGATTCTTCAGTCAAATTTATCAGTGAAGAAAAGCAAACCAACATGCAACTGAAAATGACAAGACAACTTGACTTCTCATTTATTTTGCTGAGATTGACTGAAACGCAATTACCTGACTGAAGCATCCACAGCAGGAACCACACACGCTTCTGCACAATCCGCCTTTGTTCTGAGCCAAAGTTCTGAGCTCTAACTCAATGCTCCTCCAAGGGTTTCATATCAAGTCCTTTTCACAATTTTGGGGTTTTTTTTTATCATACCAAACTAATTAAATTCACTAATTTATCTACATCTATTGACTCTTTAAACTTAGAATAGATTCTATATCTCTTACTTTTTTTGTCCCTGAATTGGCCTGACCTGTTACTTCTAGTTTCTTTTCTGTTTAAAAGCTGAAGTGTTGGAAAGTTTCCTAGAAAGGTATAATACAGCGTGTCTTGTTAAAAGCAAGTACTTCAACTTAGCAACTGATACTGATGAATTAACTTGCACTGCCTACAGCCATAAAATGAGTAATTTGTCGTAGAGAGGGTTTAGAATATGGGCGATGTCATTAAGCACGGGCATCCTCAGGGTTTTCTATTTGTTCTACTAATTAGTGTGTGTTTGCCTAAAGCATCCAGCATGATGTATCAGTCAAAGACACATGCAAACTGACGAATTCAACCATCCATGGCAAATGTAACAGAGAAAGCTTCGTATCTTAGAGACTGCAGTGCTGTTTTTTCTTTGTGTACTTCCTGGGATGAACAAAGTTGCTGTCCATGACTATTAGGCCTAACAATCATTACTGGGGTAATATTGCATTTGATGGAGCTGTACTGGTTGGAGGAAAGTCTCTCCCCTCCCCCTTGCTCCCACAAAGTGGGCTTCCATAACAAACAAAAGCATTTCACAAGATCTGCAGTCCTGCTTACCTCTTGCTTTTCTAATACAGAACTCATTTTTAAATACATTAACTGAAAGATGTCATAGGTGGGGGGTTTAAAATTTTTCTTTCCTTCTGCATCTATGATTTCTGCTTCTTCTGGAAGCACCCTCAGGCTCTCATGGAAACATGAGACTTCTAAAGTAAAGCCGAAGCTCAAATGAGAATAGCCAGAGAGAAAGGAAAGTGAGAATGCATTTTCTGGAGACTGAGAGAGATCTAAGGCGCCTTTTCTTTCTCAGAACACATTAACTGTATTGGGATCAGTAGCTATTCAGGGTTCGGGTGATCATCTAACATTAGAAGTTTGCAGTAAGTGCACTCTGAGTCCTGCTGTCAAATTAAGAGACATAGGTTGAGGGGAGGCCCCAAAAGATCTTTTCCCCATAAGCTAAATATTTAGTTGCTCATCACTGCCAAAATAGAGGATTACTGCTGGTCAGGGGAAGGATTTAGATGGACTTGCTACTAAATTCCCCTCTATCTACAGTGAGAATGAGTTTTTTCTAATACAGATTGGTTCACGTTGTCTTTGAAGCCTGTTTAGAAAAAGATCTGGAGATATCCATTGTCCTATGAGACAAAGGAAAGGGCCTAGGAGTCACTTAAGATTATTTCTTGTGGCTCTGTAGCACTGTTCTCAACTTCCTTTCTCTTAGGAATCTAAGCAGTCAAGAGTAATGACAGTAAATGGTTGCAGAGGTCTGGTCACTGTTTGTACTACTGTCAGTCAATACAAATCATCTCCAATATTAAACTTCCCAGTAGCTCAATTACATTTGCCTGTTCAGTCATGCGTGTCTTCATCATATTTTGACACTGGCAATACAGAGATTTTTCATTTCTAAACACATCTTATAGAATATTTGGTTCCTGATGTAATTAGGATGGCATTATAAATATTAAAGAAACACTGCAATGTTGAGAGAAACAGAGCACAGGAGAGAGAAGCTCTCTTAAGGTTCCCTTTGGGCTTAACTGGGACAAGAACTGAATGAAGCTGGAAATACGTGGGACAAGACATATGTTTGGAATGGCGCACAGGCTGCAAAAGATCAAGAAAAGCCTTGCTAGTACCCTGGGTAACACAGGCAGAATGGGATTTAAGCTAAGGCTGCTCCTGAATGGATCTTTCAAGATCAGGTGTTGACAGAAACTCATCTTCCACACTCAGGCTATTTTGGGGAGGAGATTTGCTAAGACGCAGGTTTCTTGGAATACATAAACTCAAGATTCCTTCCAATACTGGAGAGTAAACAGATTCTCAAAAAACCCACAACCTGTCCCTTTATCCCACATAACCACTTCAGAGCTATCTTGGGAATTCCTGAAAACTCCTAAGAGTAAATTGAATAGAACCAGTTTCTCCAAGCCCAGGATGAGGCTTCATTTACCCCTAAGGAATTTCATTGCTGCGAATCTGGAGCACTGGCAATTTCTAGGTCATATCTCCTCCAATTACACCTGACTGTCTCCGTCATCCCTCCTTACTGATTCCCAGGCTGGACGTTTTTCCAGGGAGAAAAATAAGACAACTTACAAAGTAAAACATCAAAAAAGTATTAGTTTATATCTGGACAAATAGTTTTTAAAAACATTCACCGAGCTCTATAGAGATGCCTATTATTTATTCAATCATTCCATGACCTTTTTAAAAGAGCATTTTGTAGTGATATAGTAAGCAATCAAAGCTTCAATCAACTCTAATAAGAATAGGACTTCATTACATAAACACTTGCCCAGATTACAGTAGCAATTAATCTGTAACTGTGGAAAGAAAATGCTCCTTGTGAAGTAATCCATCTTATGAACACAGAAGACCCAAACTCAAGAATTAAATTAAAGACGAAAAAGCTGACAACCCAACATCAAAAATCCCCAACTAAGCAGAGAGAAGGTGAAAAAATTCTTCAGGATTTCTGGCACTGACCATGAAATCAGGGCAAAAGAAAACATAAGGTGATGCCATCAGCAAACTCACTGACACATTTGCAAACTGGGACTGTAATTCAAGCACACTAATTTTTGTGGAATAGAATCATCTCCCAAAGCAAACCTTTTACAGTCTCCTGTTACGTGTTATAAATTTATTTTGTTCACTTTCTCCTGTTGGATTCAGTAGCCCTTATTCCTTTCAAAGAATATATTTACTGTGATATGTTGGATTGGTGTCTTTTTATATATATATATATTATTAGATGGCAGGTTTATTAAACCTTAGACTGTCAACTGCAGCACCTAACAACAACAAAAACTAACACAATAATTCTCCAACAAAGTTTCTTAAATAACAGATTTCCAGTTCAAACATTAAAGGAGCTTTGGGAAATCTTTCAAAGATTTACAGATCCATTTCTTTATCATATCAAAGAAGTTTTGTGGCTGGAACTTAGACAGGAATCTCAACTATCTGACAGCAAATGAGTGAACATACGTATATGAAAACCTTTGAAATATGTATATTCAGAGACATGGGGAAAAAAAATCACATGTTAAATATTTCTTACTTAGTAAACAGATTGAAGATCAAATAGGCAAAGTTATCACACTAACAAGGGACTTCATTGCGAGATCTGTGGACACATCTTTTGTCATCAGCATATGAGGTTAAAATTGCAAGCTAGTAATGCAAAACAGGGCTTGTGGGAGGAGGAAATATCTTTTCCCCGACCAGCTGGTATAGTTGAAAAAAAATGGACAAGCTTTCAAACATATCAACCCTTTCACAGGTCTGAAAAAGAACTATTTTACAAAGCTAAATGCATGTTCACAACAATTTCTCAGAGTTTAGTTAGCTACACATTCATTAGACTATATCTGTAAAGAAAGGTAATTGGTACCTGTGAAGCAAAGAGAATGTTAAAGGGAAGGAAAGAGGGAGGTGTCAGAAAGAGAAGGAGGGTGATAAGTAGGTGAAAAAGAGCTATTTTATAGCCTGCAGAATAAACAGAATTTACCCCGTGGGAGAGGAATACCAGAGTGTGCCATAAGCCAGTGTGTCTACTGAGCTCCTGGGGTTTGGTGTCCCACAATTTAGTTTGCACCTCAATTTTGGAAACTATTTTGAAAAACAAACAAACAAAAA
>WEIS01082512.1:0-14176 GCA_013389965.1 Todus mexicanus
GTAATTATTTAACCCCCCCCAAAAATAAAAAACAACCCACAACGATCAAGCCCCTCAAATACAAACAGAATATTTCAGCACATTATCCCCTTTTGCTAGTTAGCACATCACATGCAGCCTTGCTTTGATTTCCCTGACTTAAGGATCATCCAATTTGCTGCAGTGCTGCACAAAATAAATCACTAACCTCTTAAAACAAGAAAAGGAGGACATTTAATGAGTAAAAGACAATATTGTATTACCAAAGCAAAGATTGAAGAACTAAATTGTTCCTTTAAAATAAAATCTGAAAGCTTTACAGAGCCAAGAAAGAAAGAAAAAAAAAAAGCCATACATGAAAAAAATACAATTATTCCAACCACAGAAATACAAATGTTACTGGTAGAAAACATAGTGGGGTTTTTGAATGAAAGCAAGAGAAGCGAAAACTGGATGAAAGGAAGAAAGGATGAGACAGATGAAAGAAAAGATGAGAGCTGGGTGAGAAAACAGGAGGGTCATTTCCTTAATCCAGACTCGCTAACTTCACTGTTCAGAAACAAAGGCAGTGACTGTTCTCACAAAATTGTCTCCAAGGACTCTGTAGCCCATTTGATGATATTTTTTAAAAATAGTTTCAAGAAAAAAAGCAAAAAAAAAAGCACTATATTCTTTAATGTCACTCAGCAGTAGCTCTGCAGCTGGAGATTTCTGTTCATACAATGATTTGAATTTTTTTCTGCTCTAGTTATTTCATTACAATCATAGGATTTATTACATGGTAATTCCCTGAACTCTTATAAATCTATTTGGTGGGTTGTTTGGGTTTTCTTGTCTTATGATTCCAGTCTGGCAACAAATTTTCCATATAAAATTTAATCTATTGTATCTCACTTTTGTATAATCAGATCATTAAAATGCATTGCTAATATGTAAATCTGAGCTAACCTCATTACCATAATTATGCTCCATAATTATTGAATAAACAAGCATTTTCAGAGTTTCTGAAGTCTGCTGAGAATGCTTTTCCAGTTTGGGAGTGGCTTTAATTATATGCTCCCTAATCATTATTATAAACCTTTGTGGAAATCCTGCTATGTGACTGTTTTAAAAGCTGCTCCTAATCTGACTGGCAAGGACCAAAGGTTCATGCGCTGAGAGCACATCAGACAGCATCCTTCAATCACAGCCTGACTGCCACGCTCCACATTAATTAGTATTATTGTTTAATTTATAGGCAGGGCTTAAAAACCCTCTCAAAACCCTCCATGTATTTTAAGGAATTATATGCAATGAGTCAAATTCTGCCTTTCCCTCTGGAAGGAGAATTAGCGAGTGAAGGTCTCTGTGCGTGACATCAGTGCATTGAATGTAAAGTATTCTGAGAAAACACACTCATCATCGCTTTTACACCTGCACTGCACAGACACTTGATGAAACAGCTTTCAAATATGCTGCCTGCTGAGGTTTTTTTTCTCTATTTTTTCCTTTTTTTAAGGTTTTTTGTTTGTTTTTAAATATATCCCTACATGAGGCATAGGGTAAACTGCAGATCCCCAGCCAATATAAAGTAGCTCCACTGAAGCTAATAAACTTTTGCCAATGTATGGAAGATTCAGCCCATTACCTCTGGAAAGCATCATGAGCAAAAACCCTGCTGACTTCTTCAATCCAGTTTCATCTTCAATAAGAGCAGTTTCGGCCTCAGACTACCATTGTCAGAACACGCTGTCACATCTTGACCTAAACAGAAAATGGAAACTTAGCGTCTTTGCAGGCCCCAAGAAAAGATATCCACAATCTGTAATAGATCTGATCTTTGAACAAAATGACTCACAAATGATCAATAAGGTCTTGGCAACATTTGAGTGTCCTTGACCCTGAGCGATATAAACAAAAACACCCCATGATATTGACCTTTTCTCCTTTCACATGAGGTTTTGTGTAGGAGACTTAATTAAAGTTTGTGAAAGTGTAAGAAGGTCAATAAGATTGATCCATATAAATTTTCAGAGTGAAAATGAAGGGAGGGGGGAAAAAAAAGTGTTTGATCTATATATTAGAAAAATCAAATATAAACAGTGTAGCAGGCATACTAATGAACCTGCTAGCATAGAAGAAACCGCTTAACAACACTAGTTCTCCAAAAGGCAACAGAAAATACAAAACACGTACATTGGCAAGGGTCTTTCAACTCAAAAAAAAACCCCCAAAAAACAAAAAGCCCAACAAATCAAGAATCAGATTACTTCTGTACATTTTAGAGAGTCCCAAGGCTCATCTAATTTTCGTATAACAAAGAGAAGAAAGAGACTAAAAATGCCCCATCTCTCAGAGGGTAGCTCTCTTTCTCCAGTTCTTTGTAATAACATCCCTCGACAGCCTGTCCTCTACATATTCAGTCTCCCAGGTCTCCTTCCCTGGAAAGTGAACTAGAAAGGAAGCTCAAATGAGATTCAGGCAGTGATGAACATTACCATTTTGGTGAGCTGAAGCTTGTCAAGCTCTCTTATCCTTTAGGTGAACATCACATTACCTGACCGTGGGACAAAGATTTGATGTGAAATTACACTTCACTGTGCATTTATAGGACAGACAGACTGTTTTATCTTAGAAGGAGGAGGAAAGATCAGACCTTTATAGAAAAGAAAAAAAGGATTATTCACATTCGCTGACAATAGCATCACCTTGTAGGCAAAGACCAGAGCTGCTTTTTTTCTATGTATGGATTTTATGCCCTTCTGCGCAACCTTTTTTTGAGAGCACTGGAAAAAAAAGTGACAGGACTAAGCATCAGTGAAATAAATCATTTGCTCTTAAGGAGTTCAAAATGCAGAATGAAAAGAAATTCAAGTGCTACAAGAAATGTATACTCAGAGAAACACGCTAACCTAGAAATTAACCACAAGGAGCTGGTTTGGATACATGAAATAAAATTAAATATCAACTTGTCCCATTAAATCCTGAGTCCATCCTTTCCCTACAGAGGAATTTCCAGTGCAGGGAAGCTGGCAGAAGGAAAGATAAGATCAGGACTGTGTTCCGTAGGAAAATCTCAACACAATGCCAGGCTTAGAGCCCACATCAGGAGTGACACTAATAACAATAATGCTTTTCATTTCTGTAGGGCTCTTCAGCAGAGAATCCAGGAGTACTTTCAAGTATCCATTTGTTAAACTTCACTAATGAAGTGACACGTGTGAACTGTTTTCTGGATTTAAAAAAAAAAAAAAAAAGGCATACAAAGATCTGGGGTTAGATCCCTATTTTTTGTTTTATTATTTACTTATTTATTTATTACAGGCAAAATAACAGGACTTGCCCTCCTTTGGGAGTGGGGGCTCAGTCTTGGGATGCTTTGCTGAAACTGGAGCACAGCAATCACTTGGGTTAAAAAACCCCAAGCCAACAGCAAACCCTGGTATTATTTAAAAGATGTGCATTTAGCTTGACTCATTACAACCCTCAGCTCTCTTTGCTTCACAGGGCAAAGAAAGCAACAAACACCAGAACAGAGACAGCAAATGGTGACTAGCAAAGGAAGGCAACCTCCTCCGCCACCAGCAGCAGACGTGGCAGGACTGGCCCAAGGATGGGCTCTAGGAGGTTGGCTGCTCCTGACCTATGTGGGTGTTACCTGAGCCACCCAGTCAGGAATGCAGAAGAGATTTCCCACATTGGGGCACTGATTTGTTTGCTCCCTCTCTGCTCAAGGAGCTGTAGGATCTTACTTATCTCTGAAACACTATCCCTGTGTCACAAGCAGTTCATATAGCCTATGTGTCTGACAGCTTTTGTCACAGATAAGAAGCAGACACACAGGCAAACGCTATCATCCCATATGCTTCATTTTCTTAAAATGGAGAACAACCGGTGTTGATTCATCAGTAAAAACAGCTGTTTTCTTGAATTGCAAATCTTGTTATCGCTAGGTGCAGATACACCCAGGCACTGAGGCAGGATGGGGCATTCTTTCACCTTTTGTAGCCATTTTGTACTGCCAGAAGAAAAAGAAGGAAAAACACCCCAGGAGTCTGCCTGGGTAAGGGCACCGTACATGGTGTAAAGCCACTATAGCACCTCTTGTCACATGCGTCTCTCTTTACTTGCAACCAAAGGGACAGAAGGAGAAGGAAAGGAGCTGTGTCACACACCATGCTACCAACTCACAGACTTTCTAACATCCCTCCTTTAATTTCAACAAGCAGGTTTCACAAACTCAGCACATACCATGAATCACACGGCTGAGAATCAGGAGCTAGCCCTGTCTGTTCTTCTGCCTTCAACTCAGGATGAAATGTGCTCCTTATATTGAATGTTTACGAACTGACCCTAGGACGACACACACAGAGGGACCTTCCCACTGGCCTGGAGATTATTGCAAGATGATGATCAGAGCCTCAAATCCGGTTTCAAATTCACTGTTTCACTGGCAATTTCTTTCAGGTGAGTGCAGATTGCTTTTTTTGAGGAAGGAAAAAAAAAGAGACATAAAAATTAAAAGATTGACGTGACCCTTCTGTCCCAGATTTCCTCACCTCCTTCCTCTGTGCATCTCCTAAGTAGTCTCTCAGAGCAGAAGAGCTGTTATTGCACTCTACACATGCTTGTGCACTTGACTTCAAAGGAAGAACTGCAAACCCCTCTTCCTTCAGCAGTGCTAAAACAGTTAACTACGCTAAGCTAGTTAATAGCCTTTCATCATCAAGGACTGTTTCTTCTGCACACACAGGGACAGAATCCATTTATTTTTTATGTATATCCATTTATTTATCTCACTCCTACCAGCTGTACGATAATTTATTCTCTGTCACTGTTCTTAACTCATGAGTTCATTTCAAGTGTGATAGCAGTGGAAATACATTAACAGTTTCAGAGAATAAAACCGTTCTGAAAATGGAATCCGGCACTTTACTTTTACAAATACAGAATTTACACGTTTGCACTTGGCTTAATTAATTAAATCCATACGGAAATTACCCAACCCATACAGCGTGGCACAATATATGTATGATGATATCTAATTATCATCAATTTGGGTGGAAGAAACAAGCCAAAAAACTGCCTCAATAAAAGGAGTGTGTTGGGACTTGCCAAGGAGTGAGCTCCTCCAAGGAGAAGCTGCTTTGAGGTGTCCAGGATATGGTTTCTCAGGCTATACTCTGTTGTAGCCAGAAGGAACAGGACCCCTTCTCCTTTCCTTCTATCCCTGCATGTGCATCCCATCTATCCCAGTAAGTCATACATGGCCCATTTAGGTCATTGATTCAGCTGAAGACTGAAAAACTTGAGGTAAGGTTCATTTAGCAGTGCTGGAAAGTGCTGGTGGTGGAAGGAGAGCTGAGACCATTNTTCTTGTTTTTAAGCAAACTTTTCCACTTCCCCTTCTCCTTTATCCTCAGCCTCTTCACGCGTAATTAGAAAGAGAATTAACCAGGAAACAGCCCTCAGATTCTTGAGTAAAACAGCCACTTGGCAGAACCACTTCCAGATCTTTGTGTGAAGCATCAGCTGTTCTTCACGAAGGGCGTTTCAGAGGAAGGCAGCTCCAAGAAAGCAGCCGCAGAGATGGCACGCAGCTCGTGTGCAGCAATAAAGGTTGGAGGGACAATCTGATCGGAAACGCTGCCAAACTGCAAACGTGTCAGGCCTCTCTCCAGAGGCAGAGGCCTGGCAGCAAGGAGGCCTCTGCTATACGCAAATAAGCAAAGGAGAACGGGAAGGGGGAAAAGTTAGGAGAAGACACGCACACCCACAATCCATTGTAACAATCATTATTATTGATTTCGCTGCTGTCTTTAAGGGAGGCATCTATTACAGGAACCAATACTTAATCAAATTAGAAAGAAACACACATGCTTTCCCCTAAACATGCTGGAGACAATTGTCCGTCACTGTTCATTTGTTCCAGCTCTCTAGATTCAGCCACAATCTGGAAACACCGTTTCAATATTGACATTGCTCTTAAGCAAACATGTAGTGGAAAAAAAAAATTAAAAATTCTATATATTCCATTCTTGGTCAGATCAGATCAGTTTTCACCAGCTGCACCGAGTAGAAACACTCTGCTCCTACCAAGGAGCGTTACTTGCACAGCTCCTAATGTGCTCTAGTCAACAGCCCAGGGGAGAAATAGAAGCCACACAACTTATAAAAGATTATCTCAGTCTTCCTATTCGCCCGTCATGCCCTTGCTCACACACTGTTAATTTGATAAAGCCCTTAAAAGTCAAATGCTTCTCAGTTTTAAAATTAGAGTTCTACTAAGCCTCCTTTGGCTTGAACTTCCTCCAGGTATTTAAACACGAGATGCAAATCACAGAACTGCTTATACAGGGCATAAAAGCTTTTTTCTGAAAAACAAATTCTAAATAGATTTTCTCATGTCTCAAAAGTGGCCGCAAAATGATATTCTACATTTTTTTTTCCCCTCACTGTTTTTGGATTTAAGTGACACATGGGCAGAAGTTGTTCCTTTCCAGGCAGTATCAGTGGAGCTCACTACTGGACTCTTAAACCTGGAAACCATCTACTGGCGGAAGAAGCCAACGCGTACAACCTGGACTCTTCTTTCACAGAGGCTTCTAGCTACATCTTGCTCAAAGTACCTGCACACTTTGGACAAAACAGTATTTTCAGCTTCAGTTATTATACAGTTAAACAACATCTCTGCCCTCCAAAACACCAGAGAGCTTTTTCAGATCAGCTCTGTGTACCACATAGAAGACCAAAATGCAAAAGCATTTTATTTGATTTACTTCAAGATCAGGCTCCAGGGACTTTTCAGGTTAAAGAGGTGATTTCTGAAGTTCTGTTTGTATATAATTGAAAATTGCAGCACTTTAGTGTAATTTTCGCTTCTCCAAAACACAACGTCAGTAACACAAGGTTGGTATTAACATGAAAGTCAGGCTGTAGCACAGGCCCATCAAGCACTACAGCACACACCAGTTTAAATATCATTATGGAAAACCTCTAAGGAGTTTCATAAAACATAATAGTCTTTTTTAAACGAATGTTTCAGAGCAGGAATAGTTTCCCATTAACCAGTACTATACAGTTCAAAAATTTCCAAACTCTATTAAATTCAATCAGCTTTCCGAATCACTTCCATAAAGCTCTTTTTAGACCCAAAAACCTACTCAAGTACCCAAGTTTAAACATATGACTCGTACCACCCCAGTTCCACAGAGGACTTCACCATGTGTTAATTCTAAGCACACGCTTAAGGCTCGCTTGCGTCAATGCCCGTAAGAGTTGTGAGGGTTTTGGCAATAGCTCTTTCTTTTCTTTCGAAGCACTTGGACTATATTTATACTAACCCAGCAGTACAGTCATTCTGCTCCCTCTCAAAAGAAAATGAAAGTCCTTAGAGGTGTTAGGTGGAAGACACTGCGAATCCTACAGAGGCTGCTTTAGGTCCCAGTTCAGCCTAGAAGTGCCAGAGAGGGTGGATTTGTGCCAGACTAGACAAGGAACGGCTGCTCTCTCCTGCTGCCCTGCGCAGTCGCTGAGCCTCAGCGCTGCTACACCAGCCATTTCCCATAACCAGTTACTCATACTGCAGCTTTCCATGACTACCTTTCTGCATCTAGCCACAGCAATAGAAGTATGAAGTATTAAAAGTATCGCTCTTAAGACTTGGAAACATTAATATTCTGGATTTTACTTCATCCCCTCACAAAAGCAGCCTCTGCCTAGCTTCATGGGGCAAAGTCTGTTGTTGAAGCTGCCCCCAAGTCAGGACGCAATCCAGGTTCCAGATTCTCCTGTTTTATAGCACAGGGGGTTATCACAATTGAGATTGCAAAGCTGGGCTCCTCTGCATATGCCATTTAGGAAACAGGAAGGTAGGAAGCAGAGCTCTACACACTCATACTCCAGAGCTGCACTCAAACAGAAGAGGCTTGAAACACGGGTGCTGACAGATGCTATGCAAAATTCTAGGTAGACACTACGAAAAGTTCTAGTAATGTGGGCACTCCCACAAGTTTTAAATGATGACAGTCATGACGACATCTGTGCCAGTGACTACACGGTGCTCTGTCACACTGGCGTTAGCTTTCCTCTCTCAGCAGCCCAACTTACTTGTGCGCTGCTGTGAAGAACTCCAGTATGTCATCCTGGGCGGCAGGACACAGAGTGAAGAAAGCTGTTAGCAAATCAATCCTAAAGTGATTTATTTCCAAGTGGCAGATACCAAGCAGGCAGCATATATTTATCATTTGGACAAGGCCTTAATAAAGATAAATTCAGAGTATAAGTCTCTCTAAGAAACGGCTTCAGCTGCAGACACATGCCAAAGCTCACTTTGCTCTTTAATTAGACACGTGTGCTTCAGCCGGGGTTAAATATGGATGATGTTTACTTCCAGTTGTGAATATTACAACTAGTTCTCTAAAACTAGAGCTTGTCTAGGCCGAATAGTACGAAATCCTTCTGAGATAGTTTTTTCTTCCAACACAAATAATCAATAGACATCACAAATCAAAACACACTCCCTGAAACAATAACTAACGTCTATTTATTACCTGAATAAAGTATGTTAAAAATCTTGTTAAAATACATGAGCAATACTGAATCATGGGGAAAACCCAGAGCAAATGACCAACCTAGGACAATAGGAACATTACTTTAAAAGTATTTCTTCTCTTCTTTAGCATCTGAGCACCATAAAATGAAGGAGCAGGGGGCAGAAGGAAGCAGGACACAGTTACTTTTTGTTCAGGAAAAATACACTAAGCCTCTTTTTGTCTGTGCCTAGATAGCCACCCATCATAACAATCATCTATTATTTACTATAATTTAATATATTTTCTGTGCTGCACGGTGTAGTTTGCCAGTTCCTTTGAGCCTAACCTAGAGCCAACCCCATCTCCTTGCACAGATGATCTTCCTTTCAAGTCAGTGGGAGCTGCGGCAGTACATGGGTTGCGGAAATGAGGCTGAGCTACTCAAAGGGATTTAGATACACATGTTCCATCAAAATAAATGAAAGGTAAACCTCCTGTGGGCCTGAAAAATCTCAATTACTCTTCTGAACTTAATTCAATGATAAAAGCTCCCTTTATTCAGCTGCTCAGTAGTATTTTACCTATTCCTTTATGCAGAGATGCCATAGGATTGCACGTTCTGTGGCTACGTCTATTAGCTTGGTAAAAGATAACCACAACAAACCTGAGGCTGACATCAAATTCCAAGTGTAAATAACTCTATACTGCCAACTCCTGCCCCACGCGTGGAATGGGAACCAGGCTCTTTGCTTAAGCACTCTGTCATCAGCCAGGGGTAACCTTTCTGAAGACAAGGGAACCATGTGAAATAAACCCAGTTCAAGTACAAAGAGAAACAAAAACCCTGGAGGGGAACACCTGATCTCTGATTTCTCACTGACTCCTGAACCCACCATACCCTTGAAGGCAAAAAGTCAGCCTTAATATCTATCCACTCACCAGTAAGAAGAGCCTCTTTAGAGAGGCAATCTGCAAATGCAAGACTGCCAGCCCACTGGAAAGGAGCACAGAAATAACCTGTGGCCCTCTCCCATTCACTCACAGTTCCTACAGGTATCAGCATTGTTGGCCAAATGAAACAGAGCCACCCTGCACCAAGTACTTGCTACCTGTGGAATGATCGTCCTTCGCTGTGGGTGATAGATCAACCTTCTGCATAATCTGGAAGCCATGGCTTCAACCTATATTTTAAAGCAGCTTCTAATGAAAAAGAAGCTTCTTGCTAAAGTCTTCTTGGGTGCTTCCTCTTCAACTGAGAAATCCAAGAAACCCGCACAAAGGGCTAAGCATAAGAGTTCTTTGCGCCAAAAGCCCCAAATACTTTTCACCATGACGTGTTGCAGACAGGTTACGCCGATAAACAAGCCCTTCTCCTGGGTGACTGACTGGAGCCACCCCCAGCCCTGAGAAAGCCCTGTTTTCCTTAACCTTTTAGTGCATCTCAAAGTATGACAAGTGATAATGGCTCTTCTCAATGCTGCGCTGCGGCACATCTCTTTGCTTAGCAAAGGAGGCAGAAGAGCCTAAGAAAACCTCAGAGGGCAGCAGCTCTGTGTAAGATAAAATACAAAGCTTAACGCTCCCATGGGAAAGCGGAGACAAGGGAAAAGACAAAGGATGAGCCTCCCTGCAAAGTAACAGAATCTAACAATTCCCCATATTTCATATTATCACAAAGCTCACATGGACACAGTAAAAACACTTATACTGAAACAAACATGAGGATCAGCTCAGCCCAGGCTGTTACCTGTGTGTCACTCAGTAGTTTCATCAACATTTCACAGCAGAAAGGGCTGTTGGAGTGTAAAAGAGCTGGCTGAAGTTAAGGTGGAATTTGATTGAGGACCTCCACCTGATTCTCTAAGCAAGGAATACAGCTGAAAGACTCTAACAATGGGTGATTTGCAATTTGGAATGATGTCACCTGGCAGCTTTCTAGCTTTCCTGGACACAACTGTGTTAGACAAGTGCAGTAACACAGGTTAGCTAACTTAAGCTAAACAGCTCAAGGTAGAACACTTGTGAAAAGGAACTTTTATTTTTTAAAAAAATAAATAAAAGGGATTTTGTAAACACCTTAACAGGTCAACACCGAAGCTCTGTGGCCTTTATCTCAATTTGGTATTTTTAGAACTTACCTTGCCCTCCTCACTAGGTAACAGCTGGGGAATGTCAGAGGTGAGACAGTTCAAGAACTGTAAAGCTTTATACAGACGAAGAGGTTTTCAAGTCAGCTTTTGCAAAGTATTACAAAACCACTCTTCCTCTTGCTAAGGTTGTATCTTAAAAATGGTAATCACCACCTGGCCTACTCCACCGACACTTCGAAAACCGACAAAATGAGGCTGCGCTTTACACTTCAGTAGCAGATCAGCAGGAAAGGAATGCATCCATGTGCTAATGTAGGCAGACACATGGAAAGAGAGAGACGTGAAGTAGCTTAGAGGGCATTATATAATAATTGTTGGCAAGCGTTGGCTTTTTAACAGCGACGGCTTTAGAAATTGGGCAGCAACCCATCAGCCTGCAGGTGCTGAGTGGAGAATAAATTGCTTATCTGTCCCTGCTGCTCATTCTCAGGAGAGATGCCGGATCATGTCACTCAACTTGCTGATCTCTTCAGACAGGTTTCTCCAATGACAGAATTTTCATGCCAAAAGTGCTGGTTTACTAATAAGGAAGCACGGCTCCTCTGAATTGGTATTTCTATATGCTGAGCACATCGGGATACCCTTGGGTAGCCACAAGTAGCAGCCATTTTCTAATTAATTAATCCACACATCTCCTCTTTCGGCTACATCTGTATACATCAGCACTGACATCAAATTGTCTGTTAACTTCATCAGAAGTATTTCCTTTCCCCGAATTTCCCAGGGGCTGTATCAATACCTGCTTCCCTAAATAAAAGTGGCAGGCGGATGTAAAGTGAGTATCAACGGACTCCCGTGTTCAGCATATCTCCAGTGCAGCCAACAGTTCAAAGTGGTTATTAAAAGGTCAGAGATTCTTCCAATTGACAAGGCACCAACTCCAGGTGACACTCATCCAAAAGTGCTAATGGAAACGGAGACAGAAATTGGAAAACCTGTAGGAGACATTTTGACAAGCTCAGCTGAGTAAAGATCCCTGAAGGCAGACAAAGCACTAACATAAACCAGTGTTTTAAAAAGACCTAAAACCAAACAGGAAAACACACAGATAGAGATACAAACATTTACAGACCAGCATTCAGGAGTATTTTGAGAACTATTTCCACGGTTCAGGGCTTTAAAAAGCCAGATTTCTTCAATTTGATACAGTTTCAAGAAAACCAAAGCCTCTCTTCTTTTGCCACCTCCACCCTCTTTATGACTATGCTCTTGCTCTCTTAAAGGAAGAAAAACTCTGTTAGAGAGATCACATTTAATGAAAAGGGGCTGAAAGGGAATTCTGACAGCATCAGATGTCAGGACTTGATGTCATTCCTTATATATTATTGTATTCAGAAAATCCTACAAGTACTCAGCCTGAGAAAACTCCCTGACTTAAAATCAATACTGAAGTCCTTTATCCTGCCAGTAATTGCTGTTTGCATGCAAAGCTGCTGAATACGCCTTCACCGGGAGAAAAACTAATAAGAGTTTCCTTCTATCGGCAGAAAAACAAAGAACTCAGATGTCTGCTCTTAGCACTTTTGTACAGGGGTGGATTGGGAGGAGACGGTAATGGCCACATATCTTCCATCTGAACCCGGAGAGCCATGAAAATCAGGCAAAGCAGCACTTGCAGTCTCTTCAGTGAGCTGCAAATCTCTAGATCACAACTGCCTGCATAAATTGTGTCCACCTATGGACATGCAATTCCTTGTGTGAGGGCCCTGATAAATGTAGTCCCTGACGGGTGATGCCTTGTTACCTTAGCGGGACAGTGAGGTGTCACAACTAGAGGTCAGAATGGAGATCGTCACAAATACCTATTTAATGACAAGTTCTTACAAAACAAATCCGATTGAAACAAAGGTGAAAATTTTACTGCTTCTCTGACTGCATGAATTTGGAGAAGCTGATCAGGAAGTACAGTTACTGGATGAAGCCTGTAACACTAAGGTCGTACTGGTTTGAGCGTAGGAGCCTTTTCAGAAAACTGAAAAAATATTCAAGTTTCTAGTTCTTGCTTCTTAGATGTCTCAACATTTTCCTGTTAACACATGAGTCTCCACGCTCTAAGCTCTGTGGCACACTGGGGTGGGTAGACGTAAGCACGACACCCCCTGTGAAGGACTGAATCCCATGCTGCTAAAAACACTACATTTCTAAGTAGCATCCTGGCGATTACCTGGAAACATCACCTATGGAGTTCCATGGCCACTCTTCTCCTTCAGGACCCTCCAGAGAGTTGGTCAGTGGGGCACAAACCTGCTGAAGTAAGGAAGTGGAGACCCAGCAGTGAGGAACAGCCCCATGCCTCACAGGCTGGTGCAGCAAGCTGCAGGCAAGATTTGATCTACAGTCTTAGTCAGAGTTCTTTGCATTCCTCTTTCCTCATTAGTCACTTGGAAATGGAAAAACAGAAAAAAGATTGCCTGGAGAATGTCTTGTTCTGTGTTTTTTCTAATAAAATGACCATATTTCAAGGAGCAGAACTGCAGCATTTTCCAGGCAGATTCCCACTTCACCATTTGCTGACGGACAGAAGGTGAGCTGTGTCATACTGAAAGGTTCCTGGTGTGGAAAGGTCATGCTCATCGAGGTCAACACATACAAAAGACAGTGACTCTACAGCCACCTCGTATCTACTTGCCCTTTTTGCAGGAACACTGTTCCTGCTTGGAAGCGTTCAGGCCACCTGACACTGATTCCTCCCCCAACACCACCACGCTTTTCCTTTGAAACCGACTGATTTTAGTTTAAAAGACAGATGGTAAAAATAAAAAATTCTACAGATCACATGTATTCCAGAACTTCATAGGATGTGTGCACTGTGTGGAAATTGCAATCTATCCTCTATAACATTTTCACCTGAGCTGTGAGGTTTGCTGGCTTTGCAGTTGGCCAGATAGTAGGGGGTATTTGATCACCTCTGTTTGAAAGATTGAATTCTACCTTTTGTTCCCCTGGGATTGCAGGGTCATTTTAAGCAGTATTTTCTAGCCAGCCTTTCCATAGCTTCTGCAGAAACATGTAATTTTCACCAGTACCTTTAATGTCAGTGTTGTTTAATCCTTTCCTGCAAGGCAATGAAAGGGAATTTAGAAGCAAGTAAAAATACCTAGATGAATAAAGAAAGAGAATATCCCAGTGTCAAAGCCTGAATTAATTAGTGTGCTTACATGCATGTTGTTTTACTACAGTCCTGGCTATTAAAAATGGGCCAGTGCACTGCACTGGTGGAATCAGCGCTTGAGAACCTCATGAGCTCTCTGAGTGAACCAAAATCACGCAGTCCCCTGTGCTAAATAACTTCGCGCTGATGTGCTCTGAAAATGCAGAGACAGTCGCTGCTCCCCTCTCAGCCTGTTTGTAACCTAAAGTGGGTTGGTATGAAAACTACCTTTTCCCTTCAAATCAAATTACCAAGGTAATAAGGCAATGTCCAAGAAACAGCCAGGGTGTCACGGGAAAGCAATTAGGTCTGTGGTCACCCACGCTCGCTGACTGCTGGCGTTCAGGTTTGAGGCACGTCTGGTTTGTTTGGGGTTTTCTCCT
>WEIS01082513.1:82-13089 GCA_013389965.1 Todus mexicanus
GAAATCCATGCAGCAAATTCTGATGATGTGAAATATACGTGATCAGGCATTTTTTAGAAGTAAAAAGGAAAAAGAAAATTGGGAATAGAAGCTTCATCTGCTTCTGCTTGGCAATCAACATTTTATGACACCAAGAGTCAGATATGTGAAAGCTGTAGCTGAAGTCCCAGAACTGTATTTTCATCAGGAAAAGGTCTGGCAGAGAAACACAAGCCCCTCTGTTTCTCATCCAATGCTGGTCCTGCACAAACTTAACGCATATAACACATCAGTTGTAGGTACTTATAGACTTAATTCAGAAAAATAACAACCTAGTCTTATGAACTGGCCTGAAAGAGGCTAAATAAAAATGCATATGCCTTCACTTTATCTTAAATGGGAGATCTATGAGTGTGTTTTGTTACAAGAGTGAGTTATAATTTGGTTGTATTTCTGTTACGCTGCACTTTAGTGAGAGGGAAGGTATTAACTATTCATAATAGCGAGATACTCACTGATGAGAGCCTTAGCCATGAAGCAAAATAAGCAGAGCACCACATGATTTCTTTCCAGCTTTGCACAAGACATTCTTTTGAATCTCTGTACTGTAATTTTTTAGTGAGGTTGCATCCAAAGGTCAAAAGCATGACAGGTATTAAAGAGGGTAATTAATACAATGTTTGGTTGTGCCTTCGATTTTATTTTTTTTAAGGTAAAATGTAAGAGCATGTCAGAAAAAGAGGTCAGCTGTAATCAGTGAGTGAGGAACTAATCTGCAGTGTGTGCTGTGGTGTTTCAGATCAGCACAGATTACATTAATCTGTGGGAGCTGCCTGCAGTGACTCCTACCACGTGACACAGCAAACACTCAGCACTGGGAGCTGCAAGAAGACGTCTTCAAGTTCCTGCAGATTAATGTTTTCACAGGAGGCGGGGGGAGAAGCACTCAGCACACAACTCACCACCTCATAAGAAGTGGAACTGACAGCATAAATAAGATAGATTTCCAAGCAAAGTGCATCTTACTGAATTTATATGTCACTTGGGTATGCCTGCATTCAAAAATGCAAGCCGACGGCGACTTGCTGTTATGCCTTTTTGCATACGACATTCTGTGTTGTAAAGGCAAGTTTAGTAACAACCTCTTAAGGATGCAAATGTAAAACATCTCTTGTTTTCAAAGGGAACTCTCCTCTCCTTCTGGAATAGAGGCCCACTGAAGGACTTTCACAAATCAATTTTGTTGTGGAAATCCCATGGCCATTGATGAAAGAACCGCAAGCAGCTTTCAGAGCTGGTATGCCAGTGAACCTTGCCTTGCCTCTGTGACCAAAGAAATACACACAGTCCAAAAGCTGCAAGGGGGGCAGTCACACATAACTGTGCTATTTGATTTGTAAAAATAGCTTTCCATTAAGTGCCATTAAAAACAGTCATAAAAAACCAGTTTATAGTCCCGCAATGCGCTTCAATTCCCAGTTTAAGCTTGGTTTATACATAAATATACATAAAAGGTTTTCAGCTCCTAGGCAGAGGGATGACTACCCTTTTCTTCATGGAACTCCACATGCCAAACTCTTTACGACCCTGGGACTTCATTACACACATCTTCATGCCAGAATGTGAACTTACCGATTCAAGCTTTCATTTTTTTCTGCACTCACCAACCTCCAACTGAAGCAGACCCAAGTATATAATGCTTTTCCATATTCAGTTTCTTCTAGGATCTAAAAGTTCTTTGGATCCCATGTTCTAGATGGAATTTATCTTTAATTGAGATGAAATTTGTTCTAAGAGTTATAATACGCAAAGAGACCTGGATCTAGTGTTTCCTTCGGTTCGTTTTCATTTCTCAGTGAAGTTTCCCGTTAAGGAACACGCTCGGTACAGGTTCCTGCTAGCCTAGTTTCCCATGATTATAATTTTCATAACTCATCCTTTATTTCTCACTGCACAGACAACCAGAAAGCATTTTTTTTCTGTGAAAATGATCATGAATTTTCTTCTTCAAAATACAAAGCAACTATAAAACAGAAGATGTAAGTTTATAGAACTGACAACTTCCAAAGACAGATGAATCCTATATTGCCCTGAGGAAGGCTGTTGGGGCCAAGACTCTGGTGATTTCCCTTTAAAATATTATTGTGTCTGAATGAGTCTCTGGAAACATTTTGATAACCAGAGCAGAGTGAAGATAGAACAGATAAATTTCCTCTCCTAGGTTGTGAAGGGTTATCTTGCCTGCTGACATCTCAAAGAAAGAACTTTCCAGCCCTAATTTTAACCATTACAGAGCAAAGCAGCTCAGGTGAGCACAGGGCAAACTTGCCTGACAAAAACTTTGATTCCATTAGACACTGCTAAAACGAAGTTTGTCCTGGTGTTGCCATGTAGCCTTCAAAACATTTGTAAGACATACTCATAATTCAGAGGAAGGCACTGAGGTCTGGAAAGTCTCAAGAATGTATTCAATAAACTGGATTATTTAACAGCTTCTTATATTTCAACATACCATTTCTCCACAAGCACAACGGGAGACAGTGATTTTCCATCAGTGCTCTCAGAAACTGGGATTCCTCAAAGAAAAAACCCTTCTCTGAACGGTAGGACTGGTACATCGCTATGTCTAGATTCTTAGCTGGTATAAAGCAGACTCATCCACCTAATTCTGTAAAACTACACAAGAGACTGATGAGAACCTACTCTAAGTAAGCTGTAAATAACTTAGGATGTAGCACAGTAGAAAGGTTTTACACATATTTATTCAAAGTGAGCTTGATAACTGACTCTTGCTTCACGAATTCACAAAGCGAGCAGCAGCATACTCATCACAAATCTGTATCACTAACACTTCTCTTGAGAAATGCTGAAGCTGTCCACACAAATCTATGTGAGAATAGCAAGATATACTGGTTATAATTAATAAGGAACAATACTGGTTGATTACATTGCTGTCTTTACCTATGCCAGATAAGGATTTTTGTATCGTGCATTTTACTGCAGTCATCTGGATTTAACAAAGCCATTGTTAGAGGAGCTAAAATATCTCTCATCTTTCACAGAAAATGTTTCACTAATAAATCAGCTTGATGTTTAAAAGGAGTACACACAGAATAATAAAGCCTTTGCATCCATGAAACCATCCTCTGGCCACCTGTTCAGTACACTGGTTTTGGCTCAGGAAAAAAAAACAGCCAAGAAACTCATACCTTTTTCAATCCAAGCCTATATTAATTCTTCCCCTTAAAGAGAACAAAGAAACCAGGGTGAACATTGCGTCCAAACTGAGTAGCTCTGCTAAGTAGTAGTTGCCACCCAACTAAATGGTAAAGGAAATGATGCGTGAAGAATATTGTAATGCAGCCATGGATCACTTCTGACACTTTCAATTAAGGTTTTGTTTAGTTAAGCAGTTAACAAATTTTAATGAATGGTTTTGCAAAAATTAAAAGATTTCCCGTTTTCTTAAACTGTCTGACTTCTCCATAAATGCGTGTTGTATTTGT
Organism: Todus mexicanus; assembly: GCA_013389965.1. Lineage (NCBI taxonomy): Eukaryota > Metazoa > Chordata > Aves > Coraciiformes > Todidae > Todus > Todus mexicanus. The sequence goes on from WEIS01082513.1 coordinate 3,568, forward strand.
ATTTTATTGTTTGCTCACATTTTAATCCCAGATAACTGCACTCAAGAACAATACCAAATTTTGATACCGAATTCTTTGCAAACTAAGTGCTCTACACAGTTTGCTCTTTGAATTAGAGACATTTGCACTTCAAGATTCTTAAATTTAAAACCACGATGAATTTGCATTATTAACAGCCATTTTTAAATAATCCTATTTCAAGAATACAGGATTATTCCCTCTACATAAATGCATCTGGTAAGAACTGAAAAGCAACTTTTCAATTTGTGCCGGTTTTGGTTGAGGCAGGGTTAATTTTCTTCTCAGTAGCTACTATGGGCTGTGTTTTGGATCTGTGCTGGAAACACCATTGGTAACAGGGGGCTGGTTTGGTCGTTGCTGAGCAGTGCTAACAGGGTCAAGGCCTTTGCTGCTCCTCACCCCAGCAGTGAGCAGGCTGGGGGTGCTCTAGAAGCTGGGAGGGGACACAGCTGGGACAGCTCATCCCAACTGCCCGAAGGGATGTTCCAGACCATAGGATGTCCTGCTCAGCATATAAAGCTGAAAGAAGGAAGGGGGGGACATTTGGAGTGATGCCGTTTGTCTTCCCAAGGAATCGTTACACATGATGGAGCCCTGCGCTCCTGGAGATGGCTGAGCACCTGCTGCCCATGGGAAGTGAATTAATTCCTTGCTTTGTTTTGCTGGTGCACGGCTTTTGCTTTACCTGTTAAACTGTCTTTATCTCAACCCGTAAGTTTTCTGACTTTCACCTTCCAATTCTCTCCCTCATCCTAATGTGGTGGGAAGGAACGAGTGGCTGTGTGGGGCTTCGTGCGTAACTGGGCTTAAACCATGATACAACTGAAACTCTCACTGTAATTAAAGCAGAACCTAAGAAAATGCCTCCTGTGAATTTCAGCGTAACAGTTTCACCTGGCAATGCTCTCCTACTTGGCATTACTGAGAATGTGCATCACCATGATATCGGAAAAATCTTCACGGTATTTCCTCGAACTCATTTTACAACAGTACTATAAAAACACTACATCGCTGAATGTGTTACTTTGAAAACTTCTGCTCTGCCTTTCTTTCCAAAATAATTTTAAGTCCAGCTACTCTTCAATTTATCAGTTGCCTTCAGAATGAAAACCCAGCCGCTGGGGGGAGGGAGAGGAGAGGCAAACTGCAATTTTATTTTTATTTATTCTCAGATGCATCAGACACGTAGAATCCTTTCCCAATCACAGGCTGGTGTGATGGCTGGTAATGAGATCCACCAGGAATTAGAATCAGCACAAAGCACACGGCTTGAGATACCTTTGCTTCAGAAAAAGAAAATAAAATAAACGAAGATAACTAAACCGCTCTAACACACTGAAGGCACTAGTGTTACACCAGGGGAATGCGAGGCGATGCAGTAAAAGACAACACTAAAAAGCCACTCTGTGCAGCAGAATATAATCCCTTGGAGTTTTCCCTAGACTTTAGTTTAAATACTCAAAATTAACAGAGTTATAAGCCTCAAATTAATTAATGCATCCTGAAAACTCACATCCAGATAAAGCTCTCATGGTTTGAAAGTCACTACACCAACAGATTAAGACCTCAGTTTTACAATGTCATTAAGGATATCTAGATACAATATCAAATGTGTAACTCTTATGATCAGCTTTTAAGTGCCTTGGATGCACAAACACCAAAGCCTCATCCCAGAGACTTTTATACCTTGCTCTAAGTCCTTAGTGTCACGTGCTGTCATTTAATTCTGCCTGAGGAGACTGAATTATATGCACTAAGCCCATTAGAAAGTATTTGCAGTATTAGCTAAAATACAGGGCTAACTCTCTCATTAAAAATGTGCAATTACTGTATTTCAATGGCAATTTTTTACTTGAAAGAAAACAACACAAACTGCAGACATCGACTCCTAGGGCATTTCGCAATTTCAACATTTACAAACATAATTTCTTTCAACAAGGCTTAATGTCCCTCTTGAAATTGTTCAGGAAATTTGCCCAGGTTTCATTCACTGAAAACACTGGGGATTTGAGTCATAGCATAAATATTCCAACAGTCTTACATTTCCTATTAAACACCAATACATCTCTATGCCATCCAAAACAAGAATAACCAAGTACCTATTCTCATCAAAATGGAGTATGCTCTTAAAAATGATGAGCTCATTTTTATTCATTTCAATATAAACTTTAAAATAGTTTAATTAAATAATGATCTACATTATCATCACTTCAAATTTAGCTTTTTCTCAATATTTCTCAGACACAGCCTGAAGAGTACGCTTGTTAAAGAAGTAGGAATGTGTAATTTGTGGGTTATGTCGCAGTGACAGATCACAAAGAGTGCTAAGTTACTGCACAAAATCAGGGATCTTGTTACCTATAGGGCAATTGATTCAATTCCCCAAGAATCATGTTCCCTGGCTAAATTCGTTTGCATTTATGGGATGTCAGACACTATGCTGATCTATCCCCTAAATTACAATTAAATACAATAGCTAAGATCCAAGGGAAAAAAAATCCTCCCCATGTTTAATCGCTTGATGGGATCAGCGGCATTGCAGCTACCCTAGAACCAACAGCACGTTTCTAGTCTCACAATCTCAGTGTACATTTAGCAGAAAAGAGACTAGAGATTGGTATCGGGAGGTGCAGAGCTCAGGGCAGGTCACCAGTAATGACCAGTTTGGGGCACTCTCCACGCCTTGTCCCAGTTTGGCTAAGCTGCAGTTGCTCCACAAGGTGAGCAGGTGACATTTCCTCCCTGCAGAATTATGTGCCTATGTCACCAGGCACATCATTAGTTACTTCCAGTTAAAATACTTCATGTTCCAACTGACTAAGGATGCACCAAAGGCTAGCCACATAAATTCTTGGTGCTATACTTCAACCAAAGACAGTGGAAGACGTGGATGTCTCTCTCTTGACATAAGAGATTAAAAAAATAACCCAAAACCAACAAAGAGGGGAAAAAATCCAACAAACAATCAAAAGCTACTTTCAGCTTTCATTTTGCAAAATAAATAGTTTTCACAGGAGATAGATTTTGGCCACTTTGTTTAGTTATTATTTTCTTTCTCAGCAGCACTAATACACTATACAAATATTACAGAATGAATTCTGCCAGTAACTTTAAGCTTCCTGCTTCCAGCAAGGTTAATTACGAGAAGATATTTATGCTTGCCTGGAAAGCAGTCAGACACAGCAGAAACGGGCTTTAAAGTCTACAGAGATTTCACAACCACATCCAAGAACCTGCACAGTTTGGTGCTCTCTTTACAAAGCAGTCGTCCAAATCCACCATCAATATAAAAACCCCTAAACTGAAAAATCCTTCTTATCTTTGTGCTGCTTAGAGAACGATTTAACCTCTGCAATAAAGCCTTCACTCAGCTTTCAAAGATTATTAATGAAGGCAGTTAGTGCAACACCACCCTCAGAAATACCATATTTATGCATAAGGTTGACATTGCAACTCTTACTTCTAGAGTGTGCTGTTTTGCTAGTCAAAACCTCTTAAAATTATTAAAAAACTTACTTAACAGCTGCCTACAGAAGAGTCCACAATCATTTTTTTATCCACTTCTCAGTAGAGTCCAAAATTCTACCTACATGCTATCATTTTGTGCCCTTTTTTAACTACCTAAGATAGGTACCCACTTTGAAATACCACATCTTCGCTTATTTTCTGTTTTCTGGAATGTGTATTTTAAAGAACATATTCACTCCCTGTGCCAACATGCTGACATACCACAGTATTTTTTTCAGGAAAAACAGTACTTTGACCCTTCTGTTCATGCAATTAAGCAATTTTATTATTATTTTTGTTGTTGTTGTTGAGTTTTTGTTCCTTCCTATTTATCACATAAATCTATTACCAAAGTCACCCAGCAGAGCAATTCTTTCAGAGACCACCAGCCCAGGCTGCACTGAGGATCTGAAGAGTAATTGATACTAACAGTGCAGGCTGAAGGCCTCGTACACTAAATAATACATTGGGTTTTAAAACTTTATATGTATAAATACAGCCACACCTTAATTATTTCCATCCTGGTTAAACATAATGCCAAATTATCTCCCGAAGTGCATCTTACATCCATTTATGCTCGCTAAAATCAACAGTCTCTAAGTACCCAGTACATCCACAATGGCATCAAGCTATATGCAAACAATCTGCACTGCTCTTCGGTTTTGAAGTTTGTTACTGACTGACCATCAGAAATCAGTCGCCTTTGAAATGATCGCTGGGATGAGGCATCTGAGCCACAACTTCAAAGTCAGCTGAGCTCATCCCCCAGTTATCCTGCGGAGTTGTGTTATGGCTGTCGCTCTGATAGGGATTCAGCAATGCTGCTTCCCTTAATCCTGCGCCACTGTAATCGCATTACGGAGATGGGGTGCCTAATTAGTTCTGGGAATGGTACAGAAAATCCAGGAAGAGTGGGTTGGCTTGTAATGCCTGAGACAGAGCTCATCAGAAATAGGTATTCTCCGAGTATTATCTAGCTCACTGAACTAAGGAACTCAATAACAGTCTATGGAAATTAATGGTCTGACACCCTCAAGCTGTTTTCAGATTTGCAACAGCTGTTCTGTAACAGCTGAATTGCCGTCCTGGAATCACTCGGCTGCAAGTGACCTCAATAGTCCCCATTCCACATGAATTTTGTGGAAATTTGAATATTACGGGTAAATAGGACAGGCAAGGCTCTGCAACTGCCTGGCTGCTGGAAAAAGGAGCCTCACCTAGCCCCTTCTTTACCCTCTCAGAGGAACACAGGCATTTGCTGTTGAAGATGACAGTCCCATACTCATCAACACAGCTCACACACTCAATGCCTACACATTTTTCTGTGTTTTGTGGGGTTTTTTTCCTTTTTTTGTGACAAGAACTACATCTGGAGAAAAAGCCTGGAACAGAAATGGGGCAAACAGTTGCTTGTTATTGCAAAAATACCAAGAGGAAGTTAATCCACTCAACCAACTCTGCATATGGGTTCTGGGCTGATATAAATGGTGGATGGAAAATAGCTGCCATTTGTTGATGACTTAAATCATCACTGTATATTGGCATTGCTCTCTCACAAGACTATTATTCAACATTACGAAGTCCTAAGGAGTTACCATATCAGACAAGATTTTTGGTCGATCAGCTCCAGCATGCTCCCTCCAGCAACAACAAAGATACTTATGCTTCGAAAGCAACTCAGCTTTTATTTTTCAGCCTCCAGTTGAATCACCACTGACTACTCTGTGCTCACTTCTTCCCACAAACAGACCCTCGTTTCACTGGGAAAACTCCGTAATTGCAGTATATAGGAAAAGGACTACAGTGCAGGAATACTGTCTTTCCTCAGTCCAGGGACTGTGGTCCTTGTGCACACCATGGACGGAGCAGATTAATTCCAAAATAAGAGCAAAGTGGTCTATGCATATTTCATTGCTAAGAAGCTGAAGAGCATTTAAATAAAGAGTATTTAGAGCAAAGCTCATCAATCAGCTCTTTTCAGACAAAACTTTCACATCTATTTCAGCTCAGCGAGCACTGCCTGACGAGAAAAGCCAAGTAAGCACTGCTGAACTGTTCCACTAACTGTGGAAAAGGAGACACGACTTCCTAAAAATAGTTTATTTTCTTTTAAAAAAAGAATCCTTTGAAGCAAGACTTTACAGTTGGATTAAAAGCACTCGCTAACTTACTACGAAACACAGATTTGGGCAAAATGTATTTTCTCATTTATTAGACCAACCAAGTTTTAAGCGCCTGGTTAGGTATGTTAGATTATGTCTAATCTCCCTAGACTCGTGTAGCTCAAGACCTGTTTTGAGGTCTACCCCCTAGAACACGTTTTATCCTACCATAAAATAAGCATGTAACAATCAACAGCTTTAATCTGTGACTGATGCAATGTATGATTCTGACTGGCACTGCCCATTGGTCCTAATAAGATTTTCGCTATCGAGCGCCCAGGGCAGCAGAAGCCGAGCGGCTGAACTAATCAGCAGGTGCTTCCACTTCATCAGCTTCCCCTGGCCCAGGAAATGGCAAATAACAGCAGAGCCCGGCCTGTGCTGCATGTGGCCAGCTCCTCAGATACTGGGCCCTGGCAGCAATTACCCATTTAACAGAGCTGGGAACCCGTACTTGACACAGGCAATATAGCAAACACCAGGAGACATCTGGGACACAGATATATTCAGAAAAATATTTTGTTTCAGTCGCTTTCTGATTAAGCAATAATGCAAAAATACACCCATCAAATTTGAATTAAGGCCTGCTGCAATTAAGAGGATGATCTATTTAGATAGCAATTCATAATTTCAGTCCTCGAGCTATGCCCAGACGCGGCTGGCTGTACCTTACAAAGCTGAACTCGGTAGTTAATCTAAAAGACGGGAAATTAAAATTGGCCAGCAGGGTTGCTTCTGATGATTCCACCTCAATTAAATATAATTATTTCAGATCCTAGCACCACAGTTTGAAGATACAGATCTCAACTAAGTGATTCCCAACAGCTCACCAGTTTACTTTGCTCTTCGGTTTTTATGAGGCATGCATGCCCTATGCAGGAATGTTTGAGTGTCTTAAGAAAAGTTTCTCTTGCAACGTGCTGGCTGCAGGAAGCTGGCTTTTACCCGCGGATGGCAGATGGCATCATCAAAGCAGCACAGCTGCACTGTAAGTAACTCCTACACTAAATGAATTACTGCCTCTGCTAATGGGAGTCACACTCTCAGAAATGAAACCACCAGAATCCAAAGGCAGTGGAAAGGTAACTGGGCAGCAGTGGCAGGGACTGGACTACCTTATCCTCTTCACTGCACATCCCTGGCAAATCTGCCAAATCAGTGTCCCAGGGCAGGGAGGTGGAACTAGATGATCTTTAAGGTCCCTTCCAACTCAAACTACACTACGTTAACCCAAACAACCTAAACCCCACGCTATGATTCTATGAATTTGCAAATGTTTAAAGTTGACATATTGGCTCATTAGATGAATCATCCTTTCACCTCTGAGAATAACATACTTTCTCCAACGTTAAACTACAGCGCATATATTCTTATTAACTGTAATATTATGTCTCTCATGGAAGTGAAATACTGAAGATTATTAAGTAGACTTGTCAAGACCTGCATGGTCCATAAGTATTTATATATAAATCCCTTAATATAGTCAAAACCATCTTTAAATTGAGGTATTTATACAGCTTGGAAAATGCATGAAAATAATATACATTCTGTAGAACATGAGCTAAATTAATTGTATCTTGAGATGTTTTCCACCGAAGTCAACTTAACAGGCACAGAAACACACATAACAGAGAAAGGGGATAGGCAGAAAACCTCTAGAAAATGGAACAGAAATTGTTCAAACTCCTCCTTCCCACTGCTCATCTCTAGGAAACAAAGTGGGATTTAGCAAAGATATGAAATATTTGTAATAATATAGTTTCATAGACCAATATATACCCAGAGTTACTTTGTCAGTGTCATAAGGTAATATAAATTGTTATTACTGCTCTTGGGATCCAAATCTATCCCCTAGATGATGAAGGTGGTAAGCAAGTATTCAGCACTTAATGGTGTGAAAAAAAGGGGGAGCAGTGCTTCTTCACTTTGCTCTTCCCGGCTGCCTGACAGAACACAGGCAATCTATCAGGCCGTGCTAGCTGAGGTCACAATTTAGAAACAGATTCTCAGGCAAAGCCAAGGACACCCCTGAAAAACATAGAAGATACAAAGCATCTGGCTGCTTATCAACACTTGTGTAAGACAACAAACATTGATGGTTCTCTCTTTGCAAATACAAGTGACTGCTTCACAGTTGCTTGATGAAATAAAGTAAATCCCCCAAGGCTAACTGTCACATGTGCACCAAATATCCTTGAAATTTTGCCATCTTCTTTCTTTTTTTTAGTTCTTAATTTACACTGCATTTTTATGTGGCGTACTCCTTCTTTACATCAAATAACATTAAACTCCTCACGTAGTTAGAAATGTTCAAACAAGAGCAAGAACAGATCGAAAAAACTAGCGGCAGTAATTTGAAAGTCTTGCATTCATCTCAAACGCCATTGGAGCAGCAAACACCCTTAGCCCAGCGCTGCTGGACACGTAAAACTATTCAGAAGAAGGTACAAACTGCAGACTTGAAAGAAAGATGGCACACAAGCCTCTTGGTCTCAGTGCCACATTTGTCCCTAGGCCACAAAACTGGGCTAAACCTGCAGCAAAATTTAAGTTTGCCCATGATATATGACGGAATCATGACATACTCCAATAAACACAATCATGAACCAAAAGAACCATATCAAGATGCTACAGAGAACTGCTTTTGTTTTGTTTCCCAACACCACGGCCTGAGCAAGAAAACCACTGGAATTCTGTCACTACCCTACAAACCAGAATAGGCCAAGAAATAGCGAATGGCTGACGAACTTTACTGCACATCTTACAGCCTGGTGATCATTTATATCTCCTTGTGCATCTCACAGGAGGCTGGTGTCTCACAGAAGGCATTCCTATGGCTGCCCTGGATAAAGGTTGTTTCAGCAATGGATTTGCGTACACCTTTCTCTAAGGACCCAGATTTTATCCAGGGAGAGACCATTTAATTATCCAGCTTCACAGAGAATGGAAATGTCTAGAAATGAGAAGTTTAATGTGATCAGATACCTGGTTAACAATCCTTCCTCTCCAAATTATGTGTGCATAAAACTAATTAACAGACTCTTTCCTTGGATTTCTCCTCCAAATCTGAAGGCCTCTTTCCTATGTACACTAAAGAATGGATTAAGGAAATGGATATACATATTCATATAAATTTTCATACACATTCATACAGTACATTTATATAAATATTACAGAAATCGACACATTAATGGGTGGGTGGTGTGTAGAGTGTGGCAAAATCCCCACACTAACCTCTACAGTCTATTACTCATTCCTATTTGTTATTATAATAGCCATGATACCTTGGTGCAAGCTCTGAATTAGCTGCTATAAAGAATACAAAGCACGTGTTAATAGCACACAGAGCAAGGTAAGATGCAGGTCATGAGAAAGCAAAAACTGGGAAAAAAATCATTACGTGCAAGCTCCTTTTGGTCTTATGTTCCATAACAGTCATTTTTGAGGGTGCAGTGCATGATATATTGCTATCTACATCATCCAACTCCCCTGGAATACCTTATACAGCAGCAGGGAACAAGCAAACCCTAAAAGTCCCCTTAGTGCAACACATCTGTTTCCGTAGAGATAGTTAAGCATAACGAATTTATTTGTCCCTCTTATTCCTCAACTTTCAAAAAGACTTGTTCAGCTGTTCTTAGGTAAAACTATCTGAAACTAGAAAGCAGTGCTTCAGATTTGTTATCAATAGCTGCTGCTCTCACTGGATGAACATTCATTTTCAATTTGCTGGATTCCAGGAGGAAAAAAGAAATTATTGAAGGAATAATAAACAGACCAGTTTAATTTTGTTGGATTAAAGAAAAAAAAAAAAAAAACAACAGTTGGGTCA